>LNAC01000424.1:894328-972349 GCA_002007465.1 Ailurus styani
GGATGAACAGTATTACAAAACAGGCCCAGAATATGCAGGTCTGGAGGTGCTGAGACCTGGACCAAGCTCAGTCTCAGCTTCAAGTAACCCACCCAAAGTTGGCTTAGGACCCAGAGAAGCAGCAGGACACTGCCCACATCTTCGGGGTTCTGAGCAAGGAAAATAGGCCACCCCCCTGCGGCTCCCAGGAAGGACTTGTTTAGCATCACCTGTCAGAGCAAAGTGGGGAAGGAGGGACTGCTTTGTGAGACCTATGACCTGCCTTCCCCCACTGGCAACAAAACCCTGCCGAGATCCTCACCGGGTCAGGTGACCCAAAATCCACCTTGCTACTTATCTCAGCACAGATTTTCAAGTTGATTTCCAGGGTCATCCAAGGCATCACAGGGCCTCACTTGTGGGAAACTGCCCACAAGAGGGCACTGTTAAAACAAAAGACTCACCCATCCAGCTTGTCAACTGGGAGATTGTAGGTTTCAAGTTTCTCCAGGGTTGAATCAAGGAACAGGTTGTGTGAGATCAAAGCCTCCCTTCGGAGTTTTGAAGAACCATTATGAAAGTCAGACCTTATTTAATGATCTTTATTTTATGTGAGTATAGACTTCAATCACTCAATGACTTTTTTTTCCAAATCTAAAATTAATTTGTAAGAAAGAAATATTGCTGGTCATCTTATTTGGTATTCGTTTAATGGTAAGGGAAAACTTGAGTTGAACTATAGTAACAGGCATGACATATTTTCTCAAGATGCCTTTATATTCAGATGAGAAGGAGAAGATGAACGACATCATGCTAAACTTCCATCTTCCCCTATTAAAAGCAGGGACACGACCTAACAGCTCAAATCCTGTGCCAGATAAGACAGCATGAAAACTTTAATCAATAGGGCGCCTGGGTGGCTCAGTGGGTTGAGACCTCTGCCTTCAGCTCAGGTCATGATCTCAGGGTCCTGGGATCGAGGCCCGCATCGGGCTCTCTGCTCGGCGGGGAGCCTGCTTCCTCCTCTCTGCCTGCCTCTCTGCCTACTTGTGATCTGACCTCTCTCTGTGTGTGTCAAATAAATAAATAAAATCTTTAAAAAAAAAAAAAAGAAAACTTTAATCAATAGTCAAAACTGAAGCTCTCTTTAACATTAGGGGTGAGGGAAGATTACCCTTCTCTCTAATGGAGTGTTTAAAAAAAAAACAGGTATTTTCCTATATCTATGTTGATTTTATTAACATGTGATTCTGTTAGAAAGTAGTATTTACTAACACATCTACTGCTTTTTTAGTTTTGTAATTTAATGGAACAATGTCAGTTTATTTATATATAACTATATAAAGTCGTAAAACCCAAAACACTTGAGAAGAGATGCTACGCATCCACCTGAAGCTTGGAAATTATCCCTATCAGTTAGAAGGTTTTCACAAACTAAAACTATTTTTAAACACTGAGCACTTATTTTTAACTTCCAAGAAAAGCTAAACTTGTTCCTGTTTCCCTGATCTTGACTCTTGTAGAACCAGGAAATGTCATCTGTTCCCATAAATTAACCACCATCTGTAAACGAGTTCTGTCAGTCAGCAAATGTTTACTGAGCATCTCCAGTGTGCCAGGCCCTGCTGTCACACACCATTCTGCTCCTCCCACTGTGGACTTTCCCTTGGCACAGCCCTCTAACCCCAAAAGGCCTCCAATTTAGAATAAATAACGAAGAAAATCCAGCCGCTCATTCGGTAAGTTACAAGTGGAAACCATGGCTCATTGTCCATCCTCTGTGGAAGACAGCCCGAAGACTGTAGAATGAACTGGCTTTTCCCTTAACAAATTCCCTCACACCAGCCACGTCATTCCCATTCCAATATTAAAGCCAAAATCCAGATTCCAATACCTGTAACGTTCTATTCCTCATCACACTCTTAGCTACCAATGGTGATTAATCAGTTACCTCAACAGCAAAGTCTCCTGCACTGCCATTAAAAAGAAAACCATAACCCCAAAATGGGGTCACTGACACTAGGCCAAGTCACAAAACCGGGGTTCAATATCTGACCTAATTGCAATTTCAACCTCCCCCGGATATGCAGTCTTAACTGGTCCATCAGGAATTTTCTGATCAGCACCAATGAGGTAATCTGTCACATGGGCCCTCTCCATCCCCCAAAGGAAGATGAGGTGATCCACCTAATTACACCCTCTACTCTTCTCCCTAAGGAAGATGATCTTGCCAGAAATAATCCTTTCTTCTCTTTGCTACTTGTCTGGCCCTGTTTTGCCTATAAAATCCTTCAATTTGGTACAGCTCTTCTAAGCTCCTTTCTCCTTTCTACTTGAATGGGATGCTGCAGGATTCATGAATCGATGAATAAAAGCCAATTAGATCTTTAAATTTACTTAACTGAATTTTGGGTTTTAACACTACTCACTCGTTCATTTATTCATCAACAGGGCTATCCTACCTATTATTTAGAACAAACCAACCTTTTACTCTTACACCCTGAAGACCTTGCAGTGGCATCTCCACTGACCTACACCTCAGCCCCAAGACCTCAACTCTGCTACTATTAAGTCGATTAGTTCTCTGAGCTTGAGCGAGTTATTTAAGCTCACTGAGTCTCTTTGACAAAGAAAAAAGGAGCTCTAAAGTTAAATCTTGTCTTGTAAGAATCAAGTGAGACAGGGGATGTGAGTGCCAAGCAGAATTTTAGATACCAGTGCAAACTCAGGCGACATTAATTGCTGGCCCCTCTTTCATACCAGGCAACTCATCTCTCTGTATGGCTCTCATTCTTACTGCTGTCATCCTTTTTATTTTTGCCCTGATGCTGAATCCACATGTTCTGGGTATAATCACTCCAACCCTCTCCTTTGAACAATAGTCCTCTAAGTTGTCTATCTTAACACCAACACTTACATTGCTTCAGTAAAGCCAGTTGCTTCCACAAACCATTTCCTAACGAACTGTAGTTCTCCAACATAGAGGTGTGTGCAAATCACCTGGGAACCTTCTAAAAATGCAGTTCAATTCAGTGGGTCTGAAATTGGTCAAGATTTTGCATTTTTAACACGTACTAGGCAATGCATTGATTCTCATACATGTACACACCAAGTTGCAAGCAACTAGACAATAATACCACTTTAAGATGCCACCACATGGATTATAATCCAGAGCAGGCAAAACAGGAATTCTTAAAACATCAGCCCTGAAGCAATACATTTAAAGAAGCTGTTAACAAGCCAGGAAGAAGCCCATAATCCTCCTCTCTCACTGGTGCCTCTCCATAACTCTGCTCTGCTCACCCAGGTGGTCCCAGGGACATGCCCTTGCCCTGCTCACATGCAATGTCAACATGCAATGGTTTCCCATGAGGATCTTTGGGTCTGTTCCTCTATGCCCATATCATGTCCACATTTTAAAAAATAAAAGCCTACAGCACGGGTTTCCTCCACAAATTTCATCTACAGTCTAGATTCTAGAAAAATTCTGTGGCGGGGGGGGTGCAGGGGAATGTTTGTTCCTTCTAGAATACTTCTTTCTAGAATCCTATAATGATCCTACAATGGTCCACTCACAGCAAATGGGACTTGGGTTTGAAATCCAACTCCTAAAGCTCTGCTTCACAGTGAGACTCAGAGCTGAGTGGCTTGTCTGCCCTGCTTAGTAATATACAAATGGCTCCTCCAAATTGCTTTATTTGCCGAACTCCTTCAAAACAGTAGTCGTGACCAAGTTTTGGAAAAAAATTTAAAGGTTATGATCATCATGCTCAGAAGTGAAAAGTAAAATCAACTTTGTGGGGACTGAATTCTCAGGCTAATTAAAATAAATGGTGTTACATAACAGCGAAGTTAGCAGAGGCAATTTTTATATAAATTATATTCAAAAACAAAGAGCAAGATATTTTAAAGAGTTCTTCTCAAACTGGAAATCAAAATAAGATTATGAAAACATCATACCATCTCCTGTGAGACATAATTTGGACTTTTCGGATCAGCAGAATAAAAAGAGAAGTCATAGGTGAAGGTCTTGGTCCGTTCTCTTCCTGAGTCCCCAGTCCCTCCTTCTGGTATCTAGAGGGAAAGGATTATGATAATAAAGTAAGAGCACTGATAGCTAAGGGATCTATCCAATTTGAGAAAAGAAAAATTCATTAAAAATATACAATGATCACCATTTTTTATATTTACACTCTAAAAAGCACTTCCTGACAACTACCCCCTAGGTAGGTAGGTAGGAAGGTAGATGGATAGATCAATCGATCTATCCTGAACTCCTTCCAGCAATCCAGGCTCTCTATGCTATGACCCAAGGCTATTTTTCTGGAGTTTTTATCATGATTCTCTCATATAAACCCAACACTCCAACCAGACTCGTATTTTTCCTCTGGCTTCAATACTTTTTACTGTTCCCTCCACCTGAAACCACTAGAGTTGGGGTCTGCAGAACTCTAGCGGGGGGGCTAATCACACAGACTATGATGTGACTAGAGTCCCTCCAAGTTACACAGTTTCACAGCCCCACTGAAAACTCCAAGTCAGATGCTCCTCTTCCATGAAGCTACCCCTTAGGCACTACATCCAAAAGTAACTGCTGCCATGGCCACGATAGCCAAACTATGGAGAGAACCTAGATGTCCATCAACAGATGAATGGATAAAGAAGATGTGATATATATATACAATGGAATACTATGCAGCTATCAAAAGAAACGAAAACTTGCCATTTGCAACGACGTGGATGGAACTAGAGGGTATTATGCTAAGTGAAATAAGTCAATCAGAGAAACACAATTATCATATGATCTCTCTGACATGAGGAACTTGAGGGGCAGGGTGGGGGGTTTTGGGGAGTAAGGAGGGAAAAATAATGAAACAAGATGGGATGGGGAAGGAGACAAACCATAAGAGACTCCTAATCTCACAAAACAAACTGAGGGTTACTTGGGGGTGGGAGGGTAGGGATAGGGTGGATGGGTTATGGACACTGGGGAGGGTTTGTGCTTTGGTGAATGCTGTGAAAGATGTAAGCCTGATGATTCACAGACCTGTACCCCTGGGGCAAATAATAATAATAAAAATAAATAAATAAAATTTTAAAAATTAAAAAAAAAAAAAAAGAAGTAACTGCTGCCACTTCGGAGAGGCGAGATTCTCATAGGACATATTCTGAGTTTACTGCAGATGTTCGCATGTATCTCATCTACTTTGCTATATACCTAAATTGAACCAAAAACCATGTTTAAAAATCATCATAAGCCACCAAAGTTTCACAAAGTTCCCTGGACACATGCTGAAAAAATTTAAGGAGCATCATATTTTCAAACATAATTCAGACCCCACAAATAAACAATTCCTATGGTTCTTATTATTAAAATGTTAAAAATCTGGACATCTGTTTTCGTTAGATCAGATGAGGAAATGTTTGTAAAACTCAAAAGGCAACAGAAAAATCAAGGAAAATCGATGCAGTAACACATAAAGAAGAGATACATCCAGAGCCAAGGGTCTATTTGCTCTGTTTCAGTAAATATAATCTTTTTTTTTTTAAAGATTTTATTTATTTGACACAGAGATAGAGATCACAAGTAGGCAGAGAGGCAGACAGAGAGGGGGGCGGGGGGAAGCAGGCTTTCCGCTGAGCGGATGTGGGCCTCGATCCCAGGACCCTGAGATCATGACCTGAGCCGAAGGCAGAGGCTTTAACCCTCTGAGCCACCCAGGCGCCCCAGTAAATATAATCTTTTAATGATTAAGCTTTTACCAAAGCATTGTGAGCACACAAATACATGAAGCAAAGCAAAGCAAAGGTAACTAACAGGAGGCAATGGCCAAGTAATGTGAGAAGATGTGGTAGGTCAAAGGAGGGAAAGCCAAGTAGGGCCAGACAGAGCTAGAAGGTACAAGGATTGTGATCAGAGAAGAAAGACAGACATTTCACTGGAGAATGCCTCAGGCAAAGGGACACCAGAGCCTCAAAGGAAGCCTATCAAATTATCCAGAGCAGAGCCCAATTGGAAGATAGGAGCATTCTCCAGCTTCTGTCACTGGAGATCAAGTGGCACTACTTTGAGACTGGATTTCGAAGCATCCAGTCCCTTGAGCCACAAATTAACAGAAATCCAATTAGAGATTGATCTGCACTTGCCCACAGAGCAGCAGGCCTCAGAAACCCAAACCTGTAAGTTAATGACAAATACAAAAGGACAAAGGGGTTGAGTCTATAAAACACATGATTTATTATTATTAATTTTACACTCTTATCCACCCTCCCCAACAAGTGAAAAGTATTCACAGTCCTTAACAAATTCACTGACCAAAGGGAAAAAAGTAGGATATTTTAAGTGCAAAAGGAAGAACATGCCATCCTAGAAAATTCTGGTTTTTTCAACTATCATTTTCAGGAAAAAAAAAATCCATTTTTTTTAATCTTTCATCACCTGAATTTTGAATAATAACACAAGCTCCTCTTGCAAAGTTTACAAAACATGATTATTTTCATTAAGAATGGAAACCAACCTAGGGCCAACACTTACTTAATGATTCACAGAATTCAGCCAATTGCTAAGCTAAGGATCTACCACAGGATACAGGATAATGCCAGAGTCTGGGTTAAACCCATGAGCTCACTCACATACTAGGGCTTTGAGATCAAATGAAACCAGGGACAGAAGAGGAGACGGAGCATCACCCTTTTGCTTCATGGATGATCCCTACCCAAGTTCAAGTTGATGTGGCTAGTTGAACTGAGAAGAAGGGGTAAGGAAATGGCAGATGTGTTTTATTTACCAACAAATCACTCTAACAATAAAACAAAGGTGGAGGCTCAGGGAGCAAGGCCAGGTTGCTACTTGCCTTTAAGTTTGTAATTGTTGTTTTGCTTTTCTCCATTTGAATAATGAATTTGGCTTCCAAGTCCTTTTCCCTGCAACACAAATAATTCAGCACTAGTTAGAAGAGAAAAGATTGTTTGGAAAACATTTGTTTTATTTACTTTTTACATATGGGGGTTTGTTTTAAATGGCATCTGAAGCACAATCTGTGGTACCACTCCTCCCAAATCCTTACTAATATAAACATGAAGATACACAAAACAGATGCCACCATCAAAAAAACTTAAGACTGACAACTAGTGTGTTCTCAAAACCTAGAAGAATGTCTAACTGCAAGCCAGAAGGAGTGTAAATTAAATGACAGAAACTGTGGAGGGCTGTGTGACTCATGAAAGAAGCCGTGCTTTTAATTTTTTTATTTTTATTTTTATTTATTTATTTATTTATTTATTTATTTATTTTTGCTGTTACCTGGTTACAAAAAGGTAACCTTTTCCCTGCCCTCCAGGATGAGAACCAAGAAGAAAACTAGTGTGAATGGTCACAAACAGATACTGCTTCTAGAAGCAGCCAGGGCACTGCCCCCCTCCTCTCACCTTCTTTCCATAAGCATTCGGAAACTGCAGTTCCTGGAAAACAGCAGAACCGGAAGTCCACAGAACTCCTAAGTAGAATTCTCGAGAATAAATGACATGTATCCCCACAGTGGAGTGGTCTGTCACGGACAAAGGACTGAGGGCAGTCTCCACATGCTAGGCGGTGGGAGCCGGGATGTATTATTGTTAACAAGAGGAATGCAAAGTGGAGAACAGTCTACTGAGAATGCTACCACATTCACTTAAAGACAAAAAGGATAGCCTACGTATTTTTCAAAAGGCCAACTATGGAAAAAGAAGAAAACGGAGTGCAAGGTACAAAAACAGACACTAGATTTCTACAAAAGTATCTAGATCTGCAGATCATCTCTAGAATCAGCAAAATAATGTACACAAAAAATAAAACAAGGTTGTTTTTCAAAGTGACCTAAAACACATCAGTGTTAAATGGAAGAAAAAAAAAAAAGCCTGAAGTGCAGGCCATATATTCAGGGTTAAAAAATAAAATAAGATAACAAGATGGGATTGGGAGAGAGACAAAACATAAGAGACTCTTAATCTCATGAAACAAACTGAGGCTTGCTGGGGGGTGGAGGGGTAGGGATGGGGTGGCTGGGTGATGGACATTGGGGAGGGTATGTGCTCTGTACCCCTAAAACAAACAATACATTATATGTTAATAAAAAATAATTAAAAAATAAAATAAGATAAAAATTAAAATTAAATGACCTAAGACACAAAAGTAAGCTTAGGCAAGTGAACCTAACTGGGCATTGGCACCACACAGTGCAAGACAATGTCAATCCTGACTAGATGCTGGACTCTGTAGAATGCAGTGGGATATAGCCCAAGGAGAAAAAGAACTGTAAAGAAGTCTTAAAGCACTTTCTGTAATCAGATTTTTGCCGGTAAAGTAAGTGTTGTCATTTGGAGATTTCTGTTTGTATACTATCGGACAATACCTCAGTAATTAAGGTGGTGGCCTTGAGAACCAAGGCTTTTGGATAAAGGGAGATACAAACCAAATGTAGGATGGATGAGGTTAAGTAAAAACTCTGTAGTCCTGAATCTGAAAGGAATTAGCATAAACTTTATCTGAATTGAAAAAGTAAAAGAAAGTACTCCACATTTTGTCCTCTGAAAAGGCCTAGAATCTTGTGCCCAAATTATAGTCTCTAAATTCCATTTAGAGTCAGGGCTGTCTGTAGAACGACTCAATACAAGTATCTGAACTATCTCGTCACACAAGAAAGCAGGAAGCCATCACATCAAAAGTTAGTTTGTCCAAGTTGTCTTTAGGCAACTTCTAACACGTTCCTGATGATCCCTCCAAGTACCTGTGACCCTGTGTGATCCCTTGCCCCAGGGACTGGGCTGGACCTAGCAACTTCCTTCTAATGACTAGAACACTAAGGCCCCCAAAGTGATAGTCTGTTGCTTCCTAGTTTGGTTTACAAGAGGATTCTGATCTCTGATTTGCCGGCGCTCCTGTGTGTGCCTCTCTCTGAGTCCTGGCAATGGGGACGGCCAAGCGCCACACTGCGAGACTTCAGCAGAGACTCACTTGGTGACAAAGGGCGCCGGCCTGCAGCCAACTGGGTGAGCCTGGGAGTGCCTCTCCCCCAGACAGGCTGGAAAGCCCAGGACTGGGCTTTGAGAGACCCTGAGTGGGTAAGAGGACCCAATGAAACCCCACCCTAACTCCTGATTCACAGAAACGGTGAGATAATAAATATTGTTATAAGCCCCTAAATTGGGGGCTTAGGGGTTTTAAGTCCCTCAGTAGTGTTACACAGTAAGAAATCACCAATACAAGAGCTACATCAAAAGGACTCAGGAGCCACAATGAACTAAGTTCCCACCAGCCAAATCTGAGCAGCAGAAAGAAGGTAACCGCAATAGACTGAAACACATTTGAAATATGCATCGACTTAGGAACTCATAATGAAAAAAATGAAAACTGAATGGTCCCCTTTGGAGAATCAAAAGAGTCACCCCATTATTTTAAAAACTAGTAAACATGGACACCCAGGTGGCTCAGTCGATTAAACATCTGACTCTTGATTTTGACTGAGGTGATGATCTCAGGATCCGGGGACAGACCTTTGCCGAGTGAGGAGCCTGCTTGAGATTCTCCCTCTCCCTTTCCCTTCGCCCCTCCCCCACAACTGGTGCAAGCACGCTGTCTCTAAAATAGATAAAAAACTTAAAAAAAAAACAACTAGTAAATAAAAGGGAAGACTCAAGAAGCATTTCCTAAACAGGCAAGTGTTTTTAATTTTAGGTTTAAACAAATAGCTGTTTGGGAAAGCTCCTCTTTTTAGAGTACTCTACCTAATAAATGAAGAAGGAGCGACAGAACTAGAATGTCAGCACTTTGCAACTCCGGTGTATTTGTGGCTCCAGGCAGTGACCATCAGTGGCTGCTAACTCCACCAGGACACAACCAGACATGCTGTCCCTGGGAACTGAAACACCAACACCTCTACCGCAGAAATCTTGTGCCTGGCCCACAGAAAAGGCCAGACTCTGATCTAGAGCTGATGGACAGTGAATGTGAGGAAACACAGGGGCACAGGGAGTGGGGAGAACACATCAAACAATGCCAGGGACACAATCAGCAAAATCCAGCTTCTGGGAAGGGAAGCAGGTAAGTAACCGAGCCTATTCAATAACAAGAACAATAAACTGCAAGGAGTATAAAGATAGAAGGGAACCTATAGATTGAAAAAAGGCTTTAAAGACCTATCAACCAGGGATGCCTGTGTGGCTCAGCCGGTTAAGCATCTGCCTTCAGCTCGGGTCATGATCCCAGGGTCCTGGGATCCAGTCCCACATTGGGCTCCTTGCTTAGCAGGGAGCCTGCTTCTCCCTCTGCCTGCTGTTCCCCGTTTGTGTTCTCGTTCTCTGACAAATAAATAAATAAAACCCTTTAAAAAAAAAAAAAGACCTATCAACCAATAGGATTTCAGTGCAAACTGAAAAAAAAAAAGGCATTCTTAAAAATTACAAGATATCTAAGGAAATCTTAACACTGACCAAATACAAATTTGGTATTAAGGAATTATTACTACTATTTTTGGTGTGATAATGGTATCAGGATGGTTTTTTTAAGTCTTAACTCTTTAGAGACACACAATGAAATATTTATAAGTGAAATAATATGATGTCTGAGATCTCCTTAAAATAATCCCAAGGTGGGGGAACCAGGTGTCCTGGCAACCTCAGGATTGAATGGGCAGAATAAATACCAACCAGAAAAATGAAACCCAAACAGTATGCTGCAAACACCATTTAAGAACTACAGTGGATGCCCACAGCCTGATTTTACTTTTCCAAGTCAGTCTGAAGATATATAAGCCTGGATGAACAGACCATGAGCTTAAAAGACGGACAAATAAATGAAATTCCCCCCACCATATGCACAGTGCCCAGATCTTGGGCAGCTCCATTTTGGACCCAAAAGTGAGAACTGCCTTGGGGACACCTCATGTTCATGTGGCCAAAAAATAAATACTTCACAAAACTACCCCTTTCTTCCAGCATACAACTACCAAAAGTAGGTCCTGCCCACAGCAAGAAGACTACACAGTTTTATTAACACAACGGGCTGCCACAACTCCATCCCTCCCAACCCCATGTGGGTCATTTCTCTGCCCCCAACCAAACATGTCTAGATCTTTCACTTTTAAATCACTATTAGCAACAAATACATGCTGGGAGCACATAATCATTCAGGGATGGAAGATCAAGAAGGGACTCCAACAGGTGCTCATACTACTTGTCAATTCTGACTTATAAGACATGAAGGAATGTGACCCACACCATGCCCACAGTTCTTGCAGGAAGTCAGAGGTAAAGTAATTCCAAGGCTCACAGCCTTATACCTCCAGAGCAGTGCAAGTTAAAGGGTCTTCCTCATGATCATTTATTCTTCCCTATAGGTAACCACGTCAGTATCTCCTGTGGAGTTTTAAATTAACATCCACTCTATAAAAATACCAGCGAAGACATCAACTGGAAGACCATTATGTCCTATGAGCATCTATGAGCCACTTCTGAAACCTGAGACGCTGGGTGGCTTTCAAAGGGTTCACAACCTTGAAATCATCTGCACTGCAATGTGGCAGCAGGAGGGGGAAGGTGGCAGGTTCACTCTTCTCAGGGTCCATAGTTTTCATTACTATTTCAAAGAGCTCTGGACCCCCAAAAGACAGGAAATCCAGATCAGACCCCTGTGACTCAAAATGCAGCCCAGGAACCAGCAGCATTGGTAGCCCCAGGGGATTGTTAGAAAGGAAGGATCTCAGGACCCACCACAGACCTACTGAATGGGAACCTGCGCTGTAACAAGAGCCCTTCATGATTCCAATGAACGGGAAAGCTTGGAAAGCACTGTTCTGACACTATCTTGATCTGACAGAGTGATAACTGGCCTTACATTTACTCTCAGGAGACACACTCCATAAAGTTATCTACTTTATGCACTGGGAAACTCACTACCTTTAAGGTTTTTTTGTAAAGTCACACGGCAGAATATGGGTACAACCTAAATCAGCTGACACTGTCTCCACTCTTGGCTGGTACGTTGTACTGTGGCTTCTGAACGAAAACAAGTGTCTGACTTACTGGGACCTAAGAAGTCATCTGAGGGTTATGCCATCCAGATGACCTCATTCCCAGCACCCTGCCAACCCATCAGCTTCTAGCCCTTTCTATGCCCAGACTGTTTCCCAATGTCAAGGTGAGGTTGCCACCAACAGCTTGAAATCATTCTTAAAAATAATCAGGGTAAGGAAATAACTGAGGGGGAAAATGGCCTGGGGACAGAATATTAAAAAACCCAGAGAGTAAGAGAAGAAAGGAGGAGCCAGATATGAAAATGGAGACATGACTTAGAGAAGTCTTAGCAAAGTCCTGTCTCAAGATGATGCTTCTCGGTTCCAAAAAGTCATTCAACAAGAGCTGGAATGATCCTTGAAGGAAGTAGAAAAAAATACCACAGTACCATCACCTGAGTTTGAGCACACTAAAGAAATACCTTAATGGATTTTCAGAAGCTATTTCACAGATTTTTGTAAGAAAAGAGACCTTCTGTGGATTAGGGGAAAATCCAGAAGACCTGATGCACCACTATGAAGAGATGAGGGCCAGGGCTTACCTAATAATATTTTTCTTTTGTGCTGAACCAGCTGGTGGTGGTAAAACTCAATGGCAGTTTGAAGACCAGCATGGGCTGCAAAAGCCCAACAAGTTGGCCAGGTGTGCAAAATGAGAATACGTTTTTAGATGGGACCATTCAGCAAACTGAATGTCTGAACAAAATCTACAGTACAAATGTTCCTCTTATTCTAATGAGCTAATGAGCTCTCTTAATACAAATGAAGATACAGAAATAAATACCAGAGAAAAACAAACATTTCATGTGAAAAATCTACATTTTTAATCAAAGCAGGTACCCAAGGATTAATTAAGAATCCTGACTGCTGGGGCACCTGGGTGGCTCAGTCGTTAACTGGCTGCCCTTGGCTCAGGTCATGATCCCAGGGTCCTGGGATGGAGTCCCCCCTTCAGGCTCTGGGCTCAGCAGGAGGCCTGCTTCTCCCTCTGCCCCACAGCCTACCTGCATTCCCTCTCTTGCTGTGTCTCTCTCTCTCTGTCAAATAAGTAAATAAAATCTTAAAAAAAAAAAAAAAAGAATCCTGATTGCTTGCAGCAAAGAATGTATCTTACTCAGGGGAAAACACAGAATCTTGGTACCCTGGGTCATGGTGACATTTACACCAGTTTCTACAACTCTGGTTTACTCGATACCCTTCTGGGAGAAGGCAAAAAATGTATTTTCTGTGTCTAAGTAGATAATCTGGGTGCCACGATGGAGCTTTATGTTCTTAATCATCTAATGAACCCAGCCATGGAAAACCCTGTGAACTTGTCACAGAAGCCATAAATAAAACACAGGCAGCTGTAATCGGTGGGACACTCACTCTGGTGACTGATGGAAATCACTCAAGGGCCAAAAGCACAATGTTGATGAGGCTGAGTCTCATCAAAATTCAAAATATTTAACGCCAACAACCTGAGATCCATCTCTCTCGCAGCAGTTAAAAAGGCTGCAGGAGCAGAAGGGTATTGACATGGAAATCACTGTAAATCCAGGGACTGGATGGAGGGCTGAATGTCACTCAGTCAGAAACTGCAGTCAGGGTTACCTGGAAAAGGTTTTAAAACTCTAGGTATTAATGTTCCTATAAGGCAGTTTCTGCCTGTCAAAACCACACCAGATCTCTCGCCTGTGATGTCAAACCTCTTACAGTCTTTTTTTTTTTTTAAGATTTTATTTCTTTATTTGAGAGAGAGCAGGAGGAAGTGAGGGAGAGCACAAGCAGGGGGAGCACAAGCGGGGTGGGGGGGAGCATGAGCTGGAGAAGCAGGCTCCCCCCCGGAGTAGGGAGCCTGATTTGGGGCTCAATCCCAGGGTCCTGGGATCATGATCTGAGCGGAAGGCAGATGCTTAACTGACTGAGCCACCCAGGCGCCCCAAACCTCTTACAGTCTTAATGCAGGATCTTCGACAGGTAGAAAGCGGGAATTTTCCTTAAATTAGGCAGTTCTTTCACAAGGGTCCGGGTTTACCGAGAGGATTTGAAAGCACACCAGATATGCCTGAAGTGGATCACCTCACAGTTGCAGGGGATGGGCCATGTGCGAGGATGTTTTGTTAAAGGAAACGGTTATCAGTGCTGTTAATCGTGGTGACTGAGTGACGTCCCACCTGCGAGAGTACTGGAGAATACGATTCTATCTGGGAACCTTCATATCCTGGACCACGGAAATGACAAATACTGTGTACACTTCATGCTGATTATGGGCTAAATAGTTTCTTACAAGAAATAGGCAGGTACTTTACACTGTGTTACTGCATGTTAATTTTTAAAGTAGAGTTTCTGCAATATGATTTTAGTCTAAGAAAAGCACAGATGGAAGCAATGCTTTTCTTCTCTGAAGATCTTGAAAGTTAGTTCATCTTAAAGTGCCACACTGCTTAATCTTAAAACTGGGGCAGCTCTGCTGGAAAATCTTTTAACAGTGACCAACAGTGGTGGTCACTCTGAATTGCTTGTGATTTCGAAAATAAAGCTGTGAAGCAATAAACATTTTTAAAAATAATAATCACAGGTCATCAAGATTAAGGTGGAGGCCATCTGTTCCAGAAAGGAAATTTCACATGCAACAATTTCCTAGACTGCTTCCTTCTTGAGCCTAAAAACTAAAACTATAAGAAAAAGGTGGATCTTTCTTCCAAAAGTATTAGCATTTATAACCAAAATGTTAGATTTTCGGCCATACAGAGCAAATTTCACTCTAGTTACTGAAAATACCCATGGAAAAGCCACTGTAATCTCCCCAAAGGGCTTATGATGGTTGGAATTATTAAATGATGAAACTATAAATACCCTTTGGCATATTCATCCGTCGTAGATTCCAGGAGAGTTGTCAAACTTCCAGATATTCCAGAGATGAAAGAAAGAAGAAGAAGGCTCCAGTCCCCTCTTTCCCTCCACACCCTGCTGATCAATCCTGTTCAGTCCTTGTCCCCTGCGGACAGACTACTGCTCATGGCCTTCACTTCACCACAGAGCCTTTAACTATCAGAGGTGACTTCAGGGTCCATGTGACACTCCATCGACAGCCTTACCTCCCACTCCCTCGACCCCACAGCTGACAGTCACTTAGTCCTGTGCAATCAAAAGTTAATTTACCAACCTTGGCCCACATGCCACATCTCCCCACTCCACAGACACTATCCCAGCTGGGAACGCCATACCTCTCCAGTGTCTTTGCCTCCAGCCTTGTCCCTCCCCACCCACACTCTACCCTGCTGTCAGAGGGATTCCTCCAAACCCGTGAGCTTTAACTCCTTCAGTGACTTCTCAAAGGCTCTAGGATAAAATCTGACTCCCACCAGTATACAAAGTCCTAACTGCTCTGACCGCAACTAATGTTGCCATTCAACACTCTTATCAACCGCATCCCTTGTCCTGGCCTGACCCGCTCCCACTCATCCAACCAGACTCTGCTTAGACCTCACCCATCTGGACAGCCTTCACTGAGCCCTCCATCCCATCCCCCAGTCAGAGACTCCTCCTCCTCCCTGTCTCACCACCAGACTCTGAACTTCTTAAAAATAAGGACTCTGCCTGTCTGGGTTTACATCCCCAGGCCCTCGCACAGTGCCTGCAACTTTGAGGTACACGTCCAATGGTTGCTGAATGTGATGGGCTGACTAAAAGTTAAATAACTGCTTCTTACCCCAGCCTAGTCTTCTCCACATTCATCCTCTACTTAATGCCAGCCTCCCTATGACCTCCAATACCATTCTTGGTTCTTGCTCTGCCACAGGTTATGGTGCCATCCAATTCCTATCCACATTTCAAAGCAAGGCTCGTCTCCAATCTAATCGGAATCACCCACCCCTGATAAACTTCAGAAACAATTTCCCTTCATACACCGGCCAGGTTCCTCCCACTCACACGGGTCTCATCCCTGCTGACGTCACCTCTCCAGTTAGTCTAGCAAGTCTCAGAGAAGCAAGAACCAGCTTTGTTCACACTGCATAACCTGAGTCCACTGAGCACAAGGGAAACACTCATAATCGGTGCTCAGTGCTTTGTCTCTTAATCCTTGGGCTGAAAACTATAAAACGCCAGGCACTGAGAGTTCCCCCAGCTCAGGTCAATTTCCTCTGACATTTAAGAAACATGGGAAATAAATCTTGACATTTTTCTCATATTGAGGAAAATAAATAATCTTAAAATATTATTTGAACATTGATTTGATAATAGAGCAAAATGAACTATGTCTCTCCCGAGCCACTTTGGTGAATTGGGTTTCTCAACCGAAAAGTCAATTATGGTTCCCTCATATAAATGAGTAATTTATTTGAAAGGTCTGGAAACTGGATCATAATATGCTACAAATGAACCAGCTGGAGTAGTAGACTGACTTATAGATCAATACTGGGGGGAGGGAGAGGGAGAAAGGAAGGGAAAAGAGGAAAATGGCCAATCAGAAGAAGAGATAAATTGTGTCAGCTCTCAGACTTGCACGTAGGAAGAAGCTTCTCAGAAAAAAACAATCCTACGTTAATTCGATAATTTTGAAATGTTTTTAAATTATTCAGCAATTCAAACTGATGCTATTTGGTCGCTCCATAATAAACAGCCTGATTGAGTGGTATTGAGATCTCCAGACTAAGCATTATGTAAGAAGAGTCTAAAGAGTAGCTTATTCACCCCAAGTCCTGAAGTAAATTAGTATTCCCCAAATTCACCTTAAAACTCACATACTTTGAATATAATTGTAGAATCACTGTGTTGTACACCTGTAATTAACACAATATTGTATATCCACCAAACTTCAAAAATATAAAATGCCAACTTACACACTATGAACGAATATTGAACTCCCTTCACTTTGGTGGCAGGACACTCAATAGCAAAAATAAAAGTAAAAAGCCATTTTTTAAAAAGAACATGTGACCTCCATGGGTACCACTATGGAAAGAAGTCCAAGGAACACTGCTAAGTGGGAGAAAGAACCAGCAGCAGTGTGCAGACCATAATCCAGTCTGCAATTAAGTAGATAAACAAAGCATAAAGAATATGTGCTTATATGCTTCCAGATGTGCAAAACATTTCTGCACATTTCTGGAAGGATAAAGAGGAAGCTGTTCACAATACAAGTAGATCTCGTACAGTATCTGAAAACAGAGTTATACCGTATCCTGATCCCCTACGCTCAATGAATCGCTCAGTCCCCTCTCCTCTACCCAACGACACGTCTCTCTTCCTTTTTATTAGGGCTCCAGATAAAATACAGGACACCCAATTAACTGTGAATTTCTGATAAACACATGCTTTTTTATTCCTTGGCATTTTACAGTTTTCAGCCCAAGGATTAAAAAAAGGACTAAAAAAGGACTGTATCTCAAAAATTGTGTGTGATCTACTCGCACGTTATTTTCACTTGCTACCCCGGAAGCCACCGTCTCTTAGCCGGGCTGCGCACCCAGCAGGCTCGTCCCCTTAGATGCACAGGTGCTCGCCTCCCTTCCTCACGCTCAGACAGCAACTGAGCAGAGTCCTCACCTTCGCCTGCACCCTCAGTACCCGATGCAGCAGCAAAGGCTCCATAAATACGAGTTCCCTCGCCTGTGTCTAAGTGTGGAAACAAAGTCCGGGAGGGCTAGTCTCCTGCATCCAGCTTCTCCTTACTTAACCCTTCTGGCTGGTTCTGAACACCCAAAGAACACGAGACTGCTGACTACTCTTACTTGCTCTCCAGGAAATCATAAAAGCCTTCAGCTCAGTTTCTGCAGAAAACCCAGGGGAGTCAGACGATAAAAAAATTCTGGAGTGGGTTTCTGACGCAATCACCCAGACTTCATTTCAGCTCCTCAGAACACACCTCAGCACACGGCCACCAGCCTGAGGTCAGTGGCACCAACCTCGAGTGGCGGCCAGTGAGAAGCCTGCAGAGCCCCCACGCCACAGCCTGTGGACCGCCACCACGGACGAGCCGGAGACAGCATCGTTGTCACAGTCTCGGATGCTAAGAGCGTCCCGTGCTACGTGAAATCCTCCACGGACCCTGCCACAGCTGGAGGGAAGCTGTGAGGCAGGAACTTTTCTTATCTTCCCTGGTGGGGAGAGGGTGTGAGAAAGCTAAGAAGATTAAGCAAGGAGCCAACTGATGCAGGTGGGGATCCCAGAGAGACAGACACTGTGAGGGAGTTTAGCAAGCAGGGTGTTCATTAGGGGCGCCACCCGGGTGGACACCTGGAGAAAGGCGAAGAAAGCAGGAGCGGTCAGAGAAGACCGTGGGTCTGTGTCGCAGGCCCCCAGGGCAGCCTCAGCTGACCCCACAGGCCCTTCAGAGTTGCCCAGGTTGGGCCACGATGGCCTTCACTGGCCAGTCTGCATGGGGCAGCCCGGGACTGTGGGCGGCCTGGGAAGGGGCGTAACCTTGAGCCCTGTGGGGCTGACCCTGAAGGCTGGGCTGGGCAACATGGTTCAACAGAGGAGGATCTGGTGGCCAGTGCAGGGTCCACCACCCCAATTCCCTTCGAGTCCTTGCTGTAGAGTATGCTCTCTGTGGCAGCTGCCATCCCAACTCCCCAGCAGAGCCATGAGCGGGGGCTACTGGGCAAGAAGAAGGCAGATACTACTTTTTTTTCCAGCGCAAGAACAGCCTAACCATCAGAACTGTGTCAATACAGATGAGCTGCCCTGAGGCACAGGACCGTCCCGAGGAGGTGGAGGCTGACAATGTTTATCCAGCCCACCCCACCCCTACGAGGAGATTCATGCATTCATTCAGTCTTCAAATATTTAGTGAGTACTTTCATGCCAGACAGTACTCTGGGTGTAGGGGTAAGGAGGTAAACGATACAGACAAGAATCCTGCAGTCTGCATTTTAGGGACGGGCGAGGAACAAAATAAATACAATACCATTTCAGATACTGGTAAGTGCTATAAAGAAATGAAAGGGTGTCACGGGAGAGAAGTGAGGGCAGAGGCAGTGGGAGGCAAGCGGCCAGTAAAGACCTTTCCAAGGCGGCTGCCGTGGGAGCAAAGGCCTGAAGGCAGGGAGGCCAAGGGCCCCGGCACAGATCTGGGAGGGGCATTTCAGACAAACAGGACAGAAGGACAAAGGCCCTGGGGCAGGAACCAGTTTGAGGTTTGAGGAGGGGAGAGCAAGAGACCAGCATAGCTGCAGAAGAGAGGGGGACAGGCAAATGGGACATGAGGTCAGAAAAGCCAGGGCCAAATTATATCAGGCCTTCCACGACTCTGGAACTTACATGTGATAGGCCACAGACACGGGGAGGTGGGTAGGGGGGAGTGGCAAAATCACACTTAACATTTTTAAATGCTCCCTCTAGCTGCTGTGCATGGACTCCAGAGGGGAGAGAGCAGAGAGAAGAAGCCCCAGAGGAAGCCATACAAGAGACGCTGGACCAGAGAGGAAGCTTAGTGCTCCTTCTGAAACGGCATTTCACTAGGTGCTCTCATCCCTTCCTCTGAATGGAGCCCGACCCACCCGTCCCCAGTTCCACAACACAACTCCAGATTTGGATTATGCCTTTAGGGTTATCACTGCTGGCTTCCAACCAGGGCTTCTTTTCTGAACACAGGAAACACCACAGTCATTGAAAAACACTGGTAAGTAGGGAGAAAGAGCAAGCAGCAAAGCAGCATGAAAACTAGAATCTAATTTGCAGTTAAATAGAAAGGAAGAAGGGAAGAAAAAAATTATGCATATATACTGAGTAACTATTTTCTCAATTCTCCTAGGACAGTACATAACTAGTACCATTCTAGAAGCACAGAAGAGAAATTAATTCATTTTGTATAATGAGTAGATGCCTTACTCTGGGCATTAGGCATACTTAATTCTGTCACAGAACCCTGGCCCAGTTGAGAAAAACCAGTAGAGAGCTGAAGAATTTCATGCACTATAAAATTCAAGCCCAAAACCATAAAGAACTAAATTTTGCTTGAGAGTAAAGATGATAATGACACTTTGCAGGGAATTCGGGATACTCCGCAGGGAGGACAGCTGGGGGCCAAGATGGTAAAGGGCTTGAGAGCCAAGTTGAGGCTCTTGGCTCAGGTAAATGGAACACTTGACAAGAAGAGGATGGACTAAGGAGAGGGCAGGAGACCTTGCCCGTGACCTCGACTGACACGGAGAGAACGTGAGGCCCCAGGAGGTTAAGGGACTTGCCGAAAGTTGTTACTAGAGTCAGCACTGTGGAAAGTTAAAGAATTAAGTAAGGAGTCAATACTCCTGAACCATAGTGAATGGCTGCAGGCTGCGGGCAAAGCTAGAACCCCACATTTGATCTCAGCTACATCCCCTTGAAAGTGGAGTTAGGTGAGCTTGTACTCCCACGGGAACATGATGAGCCAGTCTGCACAAGTGAGCAATCCACACCAAAAGTACTCTCTAAACAGAGTGCAAGATATCTACCCCATCAGACGCTGGATCAGGGGCATAAAAAGCCCATCCAGACTCGTCACCCACACCACCCAAGCCCCCATCCCATTCTAAACTGTCCCTTCTTCCAAGACTAACAACAACCTTCATGCTGTTCCCTCTGTCTGGAATGTACTTTTCTCCTCCATCTCACTTTTCCCTCAAAGCCTTTAAAGATGTCTCCTCCTAGGGCGCCTGGGTGGCTCAGTGGGTTAAAGCCGCTGCCTTCGGCTCAGGTCATGATCCCAGGGTCCTGGGATCGAGGCCCACATCGGGCTCTCTGCTCAGCGGGGAGCCTGCTTCCTCCTCTCTCCTCTCTCTCTGCCTGCCTCTCTGCCTACTTGTAATCTCTCTCTCTGTGTCAAATGAATAAATAAAATCTTAAAAAAAAAAAAAAGATGTCTCCTCCTCCAGGAAGCCTTCCGAACCTCCTTGTAGCCAGTATCTTCTATGTGATATTCCATAACACACATCTGTGTGATACTCCCTAACACACATCTTCTGTGTGATATTCCACAACACACCACAGCAGTTTCTACCTTCTACTTGCTTACTGTTGGGTGACTACGTGTTTGTCTTCCCTACCAGTCCAGTCACTTCCTGAAGGCAGAGATAATGTCTTACTTACTACATACCCCACAATACCTTGCGCGACCCTCACATACAGAAAGCACCTGGATGAACAAATAAGCAATGAAAGAATGAATGAAACAGGTGAGTTGAAAACAAGATACTACTCTTGAATTTTAAGCATTAAAATGAAGCTAATGCTTCAAAGCCTATCATATATTTTCAATTTTTAAATGCAAATGTGTTTTCCCCATACATATCCATTAACCTAGCAGATGTTAACTCCAAAAGCAGAAACACAGCTCAGCTCTTCCCGAAGACCCACAGCTGTACTCTGATTCCGGGACTAAGGCAAAGGGAACTTGGGTCTCTTCTGAGTCACAGGACAGAGGAAAAATAAGGATGTGCGTATGTCCAAACTTCTCCGAAACACAGAAGCAATAAGTTCATAAAAGAAAAGTGGCAGTTTAAATGGAATGGCATAAGTATAAACATCAAGACCTTTACGAATATTTCCTCTTGTTTTCCTGCATTCAGATGTTAAGCCAACTATTTAATGTCCAAAGATAGCTTCCTTCCGTGCAGCAGCGCCACAGACGGAACACAAAGAAATGAGTTTTCTCTGCTCTTTCCCCACACCATCACTACAACCCTCCTTCCAGATTTATCTCTATTTTAGAAAAATGTTCTCAGTGACAGCTTTTGAAATAAAAAAAAAAATACAATAGCTGGCTTGTAAAAAGAAGATTGATTCCTTTTACAACATTGCCAGCTAAATATACCAGATCAGAGAAAGGTGTGCTTCAAAATACTAAATTGCAGGACTTTTTCTTCAAAAGACTTCACTTCGAGTCAGAGTGGAAGAAGATGCAAGCCCAGCTTCTGATGTTGCAAGCAAAGTGGTTTCATAATTGTGCAGGGAAGCACTGGGCTTTGGGGAACCGGATTGAAATCCCACCTCGCAGCAGTTCGGTGACTTTGGCACCTGATTTAACTTTGCCAAGACTTGGTTTCCTCACCTGTAAAATGGCTGAATAAAACCTATCCCACACAGTCACTTAAAAGTACTGATTGTGCAGCAAGGCTGTGGGGGCTGAGCTAGCCTGACGTATCATTTATTTGCCAAAAGATGTGCTCGAAGAAAGCAGGCAACACGAGGCCAGGCACAGAGCCGACAATCAGTGAGTTCATCTCCGTCACAAACCCAAGATCCATCCAAGAAGTGACCAAGTGCTCATCAGGCCTGTGCTGTCTGAGGCACGGGGCACACACCAGTGAACAAAACCCACACGAAGCCCTCCCCTCCAGGAGTTGACATTCTGGTAGGCAGATCTGTGTTAACGACCTTTCCAGGGTTTCCCCACAATGAGTGGAAATGGAGGGAATCTGGAAAATACATTTTGCCAAATTTTCTAGCCAGGCCTCTAGAAGATGAAGAACCACCACAGAGTGGATCTTCGAAGGTTTTATTTACAAAATACTTTAACTTCATCAACACAATCCAGAGGCCATAGTTCATAAAAAAAAGGTCAGAAACACCAAAATTCTTTCATTTATTGTTAAATACTTGTGAAAGATGTCCAGTTATTCTGCCTATATACGGAATGTCCGATGAGAAGGCAGGAAACGCACACTGTCCTTCCTGCTCACCAGCCCAACCCTCCCTCCCCAAGGGCAAGCTTGCAATGCTTGCTGGTCTATTAAAGAGAGCAACAGTGGCTAGAGGCAGGAATAGGTCAATGGACAGACGCGTAGGTCTCCCCTGTCTGAGGCTCTCGGGGATAGAGATGTATGATCATAGCTCCAATGGCCCACGATCGCCCCACGTGGGTGGGAGCAAACAGCTCTAAAAAGCAAGGCCAGTTGGGGGTTGGATGAGTGGCCCACCCCACCCCCAGCATGGGAGGCCAGACCAAGGAGAGATCTGATCTTTACTGATGTGGTAAGTAAAATGAAGTCATCCAAAAAGGAAGCCCAATCCCTGCCTAAAGCAGCAGCCACATTTTGTACCCTGGGAGACAAGGGGTCGGTCACCAGACAGTTCTTTTCTAGGATATTCTTGGAACACCCAGCCGAGTCACACTGCCTTCCCTGGTGCCTAGACACCACCAGGCTTGAGGAAGAGCTGCTCCCTACCTGCCCTGGCTCTTGCTCTTTTTCACGCTGGTCAGACCTGGAAGATGCTATGCCACATCTGCAATTTCTGAGTCGTGATGCAACATGCAACAGCAAAGAAACAATACAGAGGAAGGAGCCATACTCCACACTCAAGCAGATTTTCATTTTGTCATTACCTAGAAAACGTCAGGCACTGATGGAAGGCAAGCACGTGACATCATCCTGGGTGTCCAGCAGCTGGAGCATCACCAAGTAATGACCCTTCCAGCTAAGACTCCCAACCCAGGAGCTCCCCCAGCTTTGCTGCACCCAGAAATCTCCCAGGAGTTGTAAAATTCCTACTGCCCAGCTATACCTGGTACCAGTTAAATCCACTCTCTGGGTGGGGGAGTGGAGTGGGGGGTGAAGCTATCAGCAGAAATGCGAGGCCAGTGTCCTAAACTCCTGATTTTTCACTTCCCCCATTAAATGTCTCAGAGGGGCAACCAGGGCCTCCCCCACAATCAGACGTCACTAGCAAAATCCAAAGGACTACACGAACCGTGACCACGGACCTGGAGGAAACCATGTGACAAAGGGAGAAAAAGACCAAGCAGGCCACCAAAACCCTCAGCAAAGAAGAAAATGCCTTTGGGCCCAGGCATGCAGTGTGCACACAATCAGAGCAACGTAGCCCAGAGTTTCGGGGTTCAAAGAGCCAGCTTCACATTCTGCATCTCTAACTGACCAATGTGAGGATGACCACCAAGCCACATGCCCATCCATAATATGGGGATGAGTCCTGCCTGCTTTGCCTGCTTCAGAGGGGGCTACGGGTGTTCAGAGGACAGAGTCGAAGCACACAGTGAAGGACACGCTGACGCAGATGCAACCGCTGTCCTTAGCATTACCAGCACTGTTTGCAGAAACCACTTTGGAGCTGTATCTTTGAGGAGCCTCCTCCCCACCCAAAACACCTCTTTCCTGGTCTTCACGGCAATACAGGAAGGACCAGCATCTCTCAGCATTCAGTGAAACTCAAGGATGCTTATGACACAACAGTGGGCCAAGTCAAGAGCACTCAAAGACGACAACTCTCCCAAATATTGGAAACACCTGTAATGCAGGAAAGTGATAAGGGAAAATGGTCTGAAGCAAAGAGTTTTAAATAAAGCACATAAAGGAGAAAGATTATTTTTTAATTCCAGTGTAATTAAAATATAGTGCTATATTAGTTTCAGGTGTACAATACAGTGATTCAACAATTCTATGTATTTACTCAGTGCTCATCATGATGTGTGTACTCTTAATCCCCATCATCTATTTCACCCATCCCCTCACCCACCTCCCCTTTGGCAATCATCTGTTTATTCTCTACAGTTAAGAGTCTGTTTTTTGCTTTGTCTCTTTTCTTTGTTCATTTGTTTTGTTTCTTAAATTCCACTTGAGTGAAATCATATGGTATTTGTCTTTCTCTCACTGATTCCACTTAGCATTATTGTCTATATCCAACCATGTTGTTGCAAATGATAAGATTTCATTCTTTTTATGGCTGAGTAATATTCCATTGTATATATATAACCCCATCTTCTTTGTCCATCTGTCTTGCAATGGACACTCTGGCTGCTTCCATATGTTGGCTAGTATAAATAATGCTGCAATAAACAGAGGGGTATGTATCTTTCTGAATAATGTCTTCATTTTCTTTGGGCAAAGACCCAGTAGTGCGATTACTGGATCACATGGTAATTCTACTTTTAATTTTTTGAGGAACCCCCATACTGTTTTCCACGGTGTGGCTGCACCAATTGGCATTCCCACCAACGGTGCACAAGTGTTCCTTTTTCTCCACATCCTCGCCAACAATTGTTATTGCCTGTCTTTTTTATATTAGCCGGTATAACGCTGGCAGGTATAACATGATATTTCATTGTGGTTTGGGTTTGCCTATCCCTGATGATAAGCAATGTTGAACATCTTTTCCTGTGTCTGTTGGCCATCTGTATGTTTTCCTTGGAGAAATGTCTGTCCATGTCTTTTGCCCTTTTTTTAATTGGATTATTTATGTTTTTGGTGTTGAGTTATATAACTTGGATACTAACCCTTTATCAGATATGTCATTTGTAAATATCTTCTCCCATCTGGTAGGCTTTTAGTTTTGTTGATTGTTTTGTTTCCTGTGCAGGAGCTTTTTATTTTGATGTAGGAAAGAAACTTTAAAAATTCATTCTAAAATATTTTAATTCGTTGTCAATACTTTAAAAATCAGTATGCAAAACCCTGGGTTTCTGACTTGTCCTGCAATACGAGAGGACACAGCACTCCTGTGACCACACTCCGCAGGACAGAAGGAGAGTTGAGGAGGGCCTCCCTCTGCAGGCCACGCAGCCCACACAGCCCACGCAGCCCACACAGCCCACGCAGCTCAGCGGCTCTCCGCCAGCTCCCCAAACATGGGAGCTGAGACTCCCATAGGACACTGAGACATCTTCAGAGATGGGGTTATGCTTCTAACAGGGGGGAAAAAAAATTAAATGACTAATTGGCAGCAAACCTAAAGAATGATTGTGGCTTCTCAATTTCGCGTGCTTTCTGTTGGACTGTTATCTTCTCCTACCCAAGGTGCCTCTAGGGACAGAGCAGTGACAATGCTGGCTGATGTGATGAAACCAATCAAGCTGACTTTTAACCAAATAAAACATGATTTAACCCAGCCAGGAGCAAATAAGGTTTTCTAATTTCTTCCTTAGGATTTCTTAAAGAAACCACCAGTTAAGGGGCTTTCTCTCTCATTTCCTTCTGTCTTCTTAGCATTAACTATACCTCCTTAACTTTCAATCTTTCTAACTCCCTGCCAGTATTTTCACCTCCTGAGACCCTCAAGGTAGGCAAAGTTTGAAGAGTAAAGCCACTAGTCCCCAGAGCTGCACTGCTGGCGCAGTACTAGCAGATTCTTAACTCTCAAGAATGCACCCCAGATTCCTTGAAACTGAATACACTACCATGATTTATGCAGAAATAAAAGAAATAACCTTGTCATCAAGCCAGAAGGGCCTGAGGTAAGAAAGGCCTCCGATAGCATGATGTTCTTTGAAATAACACAGAAGGAGAGAGCAAAACAGGTCTGGCCTCATTTCTGGGGCTCAGCTGACCCAACAGTCCACACACAATAAAGCAGGCCCCTCCTCCAACAGCGACATGAGGACGAAGGCAGGCTAGAGTTGCACCTGGTATAATATTCGCACCTCTGATTTGGACCTCATTTCAAAGGAGGGAGGAGGGGGCTAGAGCCAGCACACAGGGTACTGGCGCTCGCTAAGTCCGAGCCAAGGCCTCGTCTACGATCACACGATGGCATCAAACGTGCGGTTTTACTTCTGTTTCACTCAAGTCTTCAACTCTCAAGTAGCGTCTTTCCGTCCTTTTATGATTAATTATGCTTTCTAATTCAGGCTCGGTTCTGCACACTGAGCCCCCTCACGTTTCGGGGCTCTGCTCCATTTGCATTTTCAAAGCTTCACAAACCCAGTTCAGCCCTTGAAACAGGAAGCTCTCAAACACAAGTGCAAAGAAACAAGGCCCTTAGCTTCCTACAAGTCACATGGGGAGGGGCTTGAGAACAGCCATGTGTGCCTCTGACAACAAACGAGTGGATAAAATCACATCGAGCTGAAGCTGCAGAGAAAGCAAACTGCCAGTATTGTTCTAGCGAATGCATTAACAACACACAGCCATTGGAAGTTCCTTCAGCTCTGCAAATGAGGCCTCTGGGCCTCCCACATGCTGTTCCCTCCACCTGCTACACTTGTTGTTCCAGCTGATGCCCACTTCCAATCTAGCTGAGATGGTTCTCCCCCAAGCACCTTCCCTGACACCCCAAGTCTGAATTAGACTGTCCCCCTCGCCGCAAGCTTCCATACATAGTACCACAGGAACTGGCCCAACAAAGGCAGGGGGGGTTGTGCCTAGATTATGCACCACCACATCCCCACCATGCAAACCAGCAGCCTGGAATGATGATGGGGGGCTTGGAAAGGTCAAGTATGTTCATCATTACACCAGAACGTTATCTGCCTTTTTCACTCTCATTCTGTCACAAATGCACAGTGGAGTCTTCCAGAGGCTACAAGACGTGATGAATCATTCTGATGGCTAAGGAAATGTGTGCTTACGTATTCTTATGTTTTATAATTTCCTATTTTTTTTATTTTATTTTTTCAGTGATCTAAGAGTCATTGTTTATGCACCACACCCAGTGCTCCATGCAATACGTGCCCTCCTTAATACCCACCACTAGGCTCACCCACCCCCCTCCCGCATCCCCTCCATATCCCTCAGTTTGTTTCTCAGAATCCATAGTTTCTCATGGTTCATCTCCCCTTCTAATTTACCCCAGTTCACTTTTCCTTTCCTTCTCCTAGAGTCCTCCATTTTAATTCCTAATGTGGTAAACAATAGACTGATGTAACCCACAAAAACAAAAGCTCTTTGGGGTCCTCAAAAACTTTGAAGAGTGTAGGAATTGGAGAACTCCTGGTCCAGCACAAGGCCTGGCACAGACCCTCAGTCATGGTAGCCTGTTCTGGGGTATTCTTTCCAGCCCTCAGAAGAAGCACCACTCACCACTCCCACCCTCACGCACCATGCCTTGAATACACCATCATCACCTAGAGAACTTGGGAGGCTCCCTTTGTTTTTTTTGCTCACCCTCAGTCATGAGCTACTAGAGAGTAGTAATCACGTCCTCAGTCATCTCTGACCAAAGGAAAGGGTTCAATAAAAGCTCAATAGCTAGACAAATGTCAAGATCACCATGAAAACATCTGCTCTTCACCAAGTTTAGTCTAGTCAGAGGTCAAAGTTCAATTCCGGCTGTTACAACTTACCTGCAGACTTGAGCTCACACTGACCTTCCTTTCTCCAAATACCTGTACTTACATTATCTATACAGCAGAACAGAATGCTTGGTGACTAGTGGACTTTGTCCACTCATTATTGAGTTATGTAAGATTGTGCTTTACCATCACGATATCCATGTGAAATCCCAAGAGGTGCAAGATAAAGTTATAATAGGTAGGACTGATGGTGCCTACTCTACAGTAGGGTGCAAGCACTCTGAAGCCATTAATTCCTTAAGCTGTCAAAATAACCTTATGAATAAGGTATTACTGGCCCCACTGTAACAGATGAGGAAAGAAGATAGCCCCACTCAGGAACAGGAGAGCTCAGAAGACTAAGGTACCCTTTAGAAAACCAAGCAGGTACTTAGGAGCAATGGCAGGAAGTAGCCTGAGGACCACCCAGTTTACCTGCCCTTCCACATCCACGCCTCCAGCACACCTCCACTGTACTGAGGACTGGGGAAAAGTGTGCATTTAAGGACAGTGAAATCTCTGCCTCACTAATTTAATCAAGGAACCATCCAAAGGTATCCCTCCAAGGAAAAGCTGACACACAAAGAAAGCAGTTTCTCATATGCAGAAAGCACTTGATGTCTGCTGAATGAATGAATAAATGAATAAGAAATGGCACATCGAGAACTACAAACCTGCTGCAAAGGCTAAGGAATACAGTACAGAAAATAAATCAGATGTATCTAGGGCTGATTAGTGATAGCTGTCTCTCAAAAGAGCAGAAGAAAAGGAAAAAGGCAAAGACAGCAAAAATCAGAAACAACCACAAAATCCTCCGACTCTTCCAAATCAAAGGAGAGAGGAATTTCAGGCAAGATGAAATTACAATCAAATCAGTTCCATAAGCACTTATGTTCCAGGAAAGGAGGAATGAATTCCTTCTGCTGATTCTTTAATTCATTTACTGGTCATAGAAAGAGCAGAAAATCTGAAAACTACTTGTTAGTAGAAAGTGCAGGCTAAGTTATCACTACCACTGGAAATCGGTTTCCCTGGGGGGAAAGGAAAGAGCCTGCCTTTGAAGGGTTCCTCCCTTCCCTCCTCACGATCCTCCTGCGTCCAGGGCTGGTCCACTGCCCGCATAATATGCTGAGCATCAAACCCCATCTCCCTGACCCACCTGCAGTGGCTGTCTGCATTCCGCAGAACAAAGGCATTGACCTCAGTACTAGGAAGGTCTTACAGGCCATCTAACCCCAAGCTCAGTTAGCCTGACACTCTAGCCTGGTGATCAACCAAGCAAAGAAACAGCATAGCCAGACAGCACCACGCCTGTCTTCTCAGCAGAATGGCTCCCTGCCTTCTCCATCTACCCATCCCTGACCACACTTAGAACAAGCCTAAGACCTTACCATGGCTTACTGGGCTCTACATGATGCACCACACTCCTCCCATCTCACTGCACAGGAAGCCCTACTGGCCTTTTGTATCTAGTGCATACTCCAGGCATGCACTTGCCACAGGGCCTTTGTACTTGCTATCCCTTCTGCCTAGAGCATTCTTCCTACATATTCCCACAGTTCATCACCTTCTTTTATCTACACAAAAAGTCCTTCTATGACCACTGATGTCTGTGGTTACCTACCCCTTTGCTTTATTTTCTTTATAGAACTCTCAGCTACCTGCTATTACAGATGATATTTGTATCTTTCCTAGACCTGTGCTGTCCAAAATAGAAGTGACAAGCCACATGTGGCTAGTGAGCACTCGAAATGCAGTTGGTCCAAATTGAGTTGTGCTGCATAAAACAACACACCAGACTTCAAAGACTTACTACAGAAAAGAAGATACCTCATTTATACTTACTCTATTGATTTCATGCTAAAATGCCATTTTGAATATAATGGGTTAAATAGATGGTTAAAATTAATTTCACCTATTTCTTTTTTTTTAAGATTTTTATTTATTTGAGAGAGAGAGAAAAGCACATGAGTGGGGGAAGGGGCAATGGGAGAAGCAGACTCCACGCCAAGCAGGGAGCCCAATGTGGGTCCGGATCCCAGGACCCCAAGATCACAACCTGAGCTAAAGGCAGACACCTAATAGACTGAGCCCCCCAGACCCCTGTCACCTACTTCTTTTTAGTTTTTTAATGTGGCTACCCAAAAATCTTCAAGTACACAGGTGGCTGACACTGCTTTCTATCAGAAAGCAGTACACTAGAACATAAGCTCTCTGAGGACAGATGCTTTACCCATCCTATTCAGCAAAGAATCTCCAATCTTTGAATGGTACCCTATATACACAGCTGCTCAATAAATACTTAATGACAGAAAGATTTTTCCTTCCACTATGACTCTTTCCCATCTTACAAGGTCCAGATCAAACCTGCCCTGTCCCTGGAAGCTGGCCAGGACTGCCCCCACTCAGCAGGCATTCCTCTGATGCCAAGCCCAGGGTCCTGCACAGTTAGATACTCAGTAAGTCCAAGAATTAACAGGGCATCCATGGCATACTGGGTGTTTTTAGGTCTCATCTATCTCATTTAGTCATCACAGTAACACGGGGTAGGCAGAGGGGGCAAAGGGAGGACAATTAGTCTCATATTTTAGAAGGAGGATCTGAGGCCCAGAGAAGTGAAATGACACACCCTAGCTCACACGATGAGCAAGTGGTGGACCTAGAAAACAAACCCATGTCTTTGGGCCCTCGCCCCTGGCAGCTGGCTCTCCACCCAAGGCCCAGGCTGGCAACCAGCATCACACCCACAGACATGGTCTGCTTGGCCTGTACAGTGATCTGTTTGCTTGTGTGTTTTAGCTATAATCCTTGCTAACATTTGATCAGTCCAGGTTCTCATTTTATTCAACGCTTGAACACTTGCTACATGTCAAGCACAAGAAAGATAGCCAAGAACAAGACAGAAATGGTCCCTATCCTCGTAGAGAGATTCAGACAATATATAGATAAATAAAGGAAATACATAATAGGCCAGGTTGTGATAAGTGTGAAAAAAAAATCGAGAAAGGGGATAGGGAACACCAGGGGTGGGAGATGATATTTTCAATGGGATTGCTGAGGAGGTGACATCTAACTAAAGGAAGGAGGAAACAGGACATGTGGACATCTGCACCACACCCGCACCAGATGGAAAGGCCAGTGCAAAGGTCTTCAATGGTATCACTGGCCAGAACAGAGTCATCTCTCGAGACATAGGGTGCAGTAGAAATAGACACTTCTTTACAGTACAGAATTATCGCTGGAAAGTGGTGTCCCAACTAGCAAAGTCACTACAGTTCCCAGCCTTCCTTGCATGCAGGTGTGGCCGTGCGGCCAATGGACGGTGGGCCCCAGTGATGTGTCTCTTCCACACCAAGGAGGACAAGAGGTGGGTACACTGCCCCAACCTCCAGCTCCTTTCGGCTAGCTGGAGAGAGAGGACCGTGAGACCCCAGAGAGTAGAGGCTCCAGGAAATAGAAAAGCACCTGCTGACTGGGAGCTATACACAGTGATCCGCTTTCATGAGCAAAAGATAAATGTCTTGGTAACTTTAATGCGAAGCCATTAAGAGGGGGGAAACTAGCAAGTGCCCCTCCACACACAATTACCTCCCCGACTCTGAAGCTGAGAATCTGTGGCTGCTTATCCCGTCGTCTGTGCTCAGAGTTCGTAAAGCAGATTGCTGCAGGCCTGTCTGGTCCTTGTAGGCATTGGGTTAGTGGCCCCTGTGCTACAGATTTAGCTAATTATGCCTAAAACCAATCCTTGACACACCATGAGACCTGCCTTCCCCCAACCCACTCTGAACTCCAGACCCTTCCACCCCATCCAGGATGACAGATCCCCACATGTCCTTTTCATTTGACATGTGGAATAATTAATCCAACCAAGATGTTAACAGCTCAAACTGTCTATATTCCAACAAAAGATGCCACAGGAGACGTAATTCCTCAACATTTCAAACGGACAGAGCTATTCTAGGGGAAATGTTATCTATTCTTACCCTTACTATCATATCAGAATAGGCAACATGGACCCTAAGGACAAAAAAAAGTTTAATTAAGGGGTGCCTGTGTGGTTCTGTGGGTTAAAGCCTCTGCCTTCAGCTCAGGTCATGATCTCAGGGTCCTGGGATCAAGCCCCACATTGGGCTCTCTGCTCAGCCTGCTTCCTCCTCTCTCTCTGCCTGCCTCGCTGCCTACTTGTAATCTCTCTCTCTCCGTCAAATAAATAAATAAAATCTTTTTTAAAAAGTTTAATTAAGAAGATGTTTTACAAGACAAATAAATCCATTGTGCAATCCTGGACCGGAACTCAGACCTGAAAAAAGACACTAGTGGGGCAATTTGGGGACTATGAATAAATCAGATTAGTGAATAGTAATGTGTCAATGTTAACTTTGCTGTCTTTTAATTATATTATAGTTTTCTAAGGTTGTAACATTTAGGGAAGTTGAGTGAAAGCTATGTCTGTACTATTCTGCAACTTTCTGTAAATATTCCAAAATGAAAAATTTTTAAATATTAAAATAAAGAAAAGAAAAGAAGGACTACACCACCTGCAGTTGGGTGAGGGCAGGGTTGGGGGAGTATTCTGTTGGTGCCCAATCCTGTTCATGTTAGAGACCAATGCAGCATTTTTTTTTTAATTTTATTTATTTATTTGAGGCAGGGAGGGGCAGAAGGAGAGAGAAACTCTCAGGCAGACTCTGTGCTGAGCACAGAACCCAATGCAGGGCTTGATCTCTAGACCCTGAGATCCGGACCTGAGCCAAAATCAAGAGTCAGATGCTTGACCAACTGAGCCACCCAGGTGCCCCCAGTTCAGTGTTTTAGATAGGACGGAGTTCTGGCTCAATACTTCTAGGATGCTTAGCAGGTAAGACTCCTCCTCTCCCCATCAAAACAAATAATAATAAGAAGAAAACACCTTATTTGTATCATCATATATGAGCTCCAGCCCCAGGACTAGTGACATTTTTCTCACAATTGCCTTGCAATCTGATCAAGTAGAGATAGCTCACAGGGAAACACTAACTTTAGGAAAAGGAAGAAAACAGACCAAAATCTATTTTAAAAAGCTTCATCTCTGCAATTTTTCACACTTCTGAGCTAGTCTCCACCACCTTGAATTATTTTTTTCTTGAAACCTCCCTGGGGAACTTTAAGTCCCTCTAAGAGGGAGCTCATAGAGTGATTTACCTCTGCCCCAAGCACATTTACCAAGCGGAATCACTGTGGTGGTTTAGATTCTGTTAATAAAACCTGGAAAACAAGACTCAGCAGGTGTAACCTGGCGAGAGACCACGAGGCCATGAGGGCTCAAGAAAACAAGCTCCTCAGAGTGGACATCCCATGGTGGGTTCAGAATCCTAGATTCTTAAAAGATGAAAATTCTCCTTCTAAGCTTGATTTATCCTCTTGGGATCATGGGCCCCCCAGCTTCCTAGAGGAAATAGGATTGACTTTCAATCTAACAACATCCTAACTTCAATGTTCTCTCATGTAAAAAAACAAAAAGCAAAAAAGATTCTACCAACTTCTGTTCCGGACAATAAATTCACTACACTAGTGTTTTTCAAACTGCAGATCACCAAATAAATTTAGTGGCTAACAACTATCTATTTTTTCCTTAATTAAACAGTAGAGAATAGAAAACATCAGCATACATTGGGCTGGTAAATGTCTCACTGAAAAAGTCTGAAGTCCTGTACAATCATCACCAGCCTTCCAAAACACAACTGTTGGGCGCCTGGGTGGCTCAGTAGGTTAAAGCCTCTGCTTTCAGCTCAGGTCATGATCTCAGCGTCCTGGGATCGAGGCCCGCATCGGGCTCCCTGCTCAGTGGGGAGCCTGCTTCCTTCTCTCTCTGCCTGCCTCTCTGCCTACTTGTAATCTCTCTCTCTCGTTCTGTGTCAAATAAATAAATAATCTTTTTTTTTTAAGATTTTATTTATTTATTTGGCAGAGAGAGAGATCACAAGTAGGCAGAGCAGTACACAGAGAGAGGAGGAAGCAGGCTCCCCGCCAAGCAGAGAGCCGGATATGGGCCTCGATCCCAGGACCCTGAGATCATGACCTGAGCTGAAGGCAGAGGCTTTAACCCACTGAGCCTTTTCACTAAGTTGGGTAGCAAATCTTTAAAAAAAAAAAAAAAAAAAAACCACAACTGTCCTTTAAGTATGATAAATCCTTTTTCACTAAGTTGGGTAGCAAAGTATATAGTATATAGTATATAGATGTGTATATATATATACACACACACATGCAAGTATATAGTAGTATAAGGCATCTTATATTCACAGTAATTTTTAGCAGAACATCTGAAATGGGTTCCTATGGGGAAAAACTAGTGTTACAAATGGAAATCAAAAACTCTTCCCAAAAAATATCTCCCTCAGGTATTTATCAACCACAGACACCCCCAACAGACACCAGGTTAACTAGTGGTCAAGGTCAACGTCACCACTCACGAGACAAAGTGACACCATGAACCCTGGCATGATGTGAAATGAAGAGAACAATAGTGGTATTCTCGCCAAAACTGTATCTTCAACTCAGTCATGATAAAACATCAGAGAAACCCAAACTGAGGGCCATTTCACAAGCTGACTGGCACGCTTCTAAGACCAAGGAACTGTCACAGACCACAAGAGATTAAGGAGACATGGCAACTAAATGCAATGTGGGATCCTGCACTGGCTCCTGGAACAGAGGAAGGACAGTCCAGGTAAAACTAGAATTTAGCTAATAGTCTTGCACCCGTGTTAATTTCTTGGTTTGGGAGCTGTACCATGGTTATGTAAGATGTTAACATTAGGGGAAGTTGGATGAAGTACATACAGGAACTTAAGTCTAAAATTATTTGGGGATAAAAAGTTAGGAAAGGGCGCCTGGGTGGCTCAGTGGGTTAAAGCCTCTGCTTTCGGCTCAGGTCATGATCTCAGCGTCCTGGGATCGAGGCCCGCATCGGGCTCTCTGCTCAGCAGGGAGCCTGCTTCCTCCTCTCCCTGTCTCTCTGCCTGCCTCTCTGCCTACTTGTAATCTCTCTCTCTGTGTCAAATAAATAAATAAAATCTTTAAAAAAAAAAAAAAAAAAGTTAGGAAAAAAAAAACTTTTTCTGAAGAAAGGAACATGAATGTTCTGTCCCATAAACTATGTATCATTTAAACACAGTAAGTGTTTTATTGCTAATTCTCTAACCGTAAGAGATAAACATAATGAGTATTCAATGTGTAATTTGTATATAATTAACTTAGTATACAGGGAAAGCTCCAGAGCTGTCATTCTTCACCCAGGCTCTTCCCAGCCTGCTTTCACCTCTCCTGTTTTCCTAATACCCAACTGATGGATCATCAAAACTCCCTTTCCTCCTCAAAGGGAGCAATGCGAGACATCCTACAGACGCTGGGCTAGGGATTCCTGATTCCTTACAAGCATCCACAGCTGAAAGATGGGGGGAGAGGGGCAGGAGAGGTGGCAGTTATTAAATCAATAAATATTTTCTCTGCCAGGAACAATTCTAGGCTTTGGCAAAATAGCCATGGGTAAGACTGACAAAGTTATTGGATCTCACAGAATTTACCTACAAGGAGCCAATAAAAAAAAGCAAACAAACAAAAATACATACATTCACACACATGCACATGTACATACACTCAGTTAATGGTCAATGTATGAAGCCAGAAAACCAGCGTCATGTAATAAAATTGGAACCTGAACCTGGTCCTTCTCTGGTCCCCAGTTTTCTCATCTACAACCTGGAGCTAACCATATTCAGCCCTACAGGGCTATTGCTAGGAATTAAATTAGACAGCAACTGCCTAAGACTTAGCAGAGTTTCTAATAAATGAATGAGTGGCTAGCAACAGTAATCGATGACAAAAATCACTTATCAACACCATTAGTGAAAACTCTTTCTCAAATGACTTTAAATTCTACATACCCCCCTGAAATTTGCTGATCACAGAAATAGCTATTTCCCCTCTACTATGCAGAAACAATGTATAATGAATGTATTTGGAAATGGACAGAGCAGTGCTCAGGCCAGAGCCCAGCAGAGTGAGAGAAAGCTTCCAGGGCCTGCTACTGGTAACCTCCTCTCTGCTTAATGTGAATCAGCAGGCTACGTCCAAGGGAACGATGCCCACCTTCCCATGAAGGACTTTTTCCTGGACTGTCTCTGCAGCTGGAGCTGAATGGAAGGTAGTCCAAGCCACCAAAATAAACCAGAGGCTCTCGGTCCCGGGGAAGGAGGCTGGGGACTATAAGGCACTACCACGTCCTCCCCCAGGCCGTAGGTTTAACTATAACATTTTCCTTCACAAAACAAGATTACATCCCAATTCTAGAACCCACAAAAACAGCACAGGCTATTGAAATACTTTACAAAATTAATCATGAAATGAGGATGTACAAAATAAATCAACTTCAAGCCAAAGCACTACACATTGCACAACTGGACATTTCTAAATAACCTCTGACAGACAGACAGAAAGACAAACACACTCTTGGTCTCTCTCCCACCCACAGCCTCCATGAGTAAAACAAAGCAGAAGTCAATAAAAAATTATGCTTATCTAATACTCTATGTCACTAAGGAGCATTTTTCAAACTACCAGTACTCACATCTGTAAGTGCATTATATACATTAAGGTATTTTTAAATTTTGCATGCGAAAATACATCATCAGTCACTTGCTCCATGTTACTTGGCAAGTCCACGTAAAAGGAAGGATAAAGCTCCATGTGCTCCAAGCTCCGTGAGTCAGTGACAGCACAAGCCTCCTTGGGGAACCTCACCTGAAGCATCACAGCTATTCCACTTCCTGTGTGAGAAACCACGTCTCTCTTTCTCGCCACCCCTCTCTCCCTCCCTCCCTTGTGCCAGCAGCCTTCTTCCCCCCAACCCTCTACCTCTCTACCTGCTTCTTGTTCCTCTTCCTTAAAACAAAAACGGACACCCACACCACACTTCTCCTCTGCCTAGCCCAGGTTTGCAATGGCCCGGGGAGGGCTGGGGCCCATGACAGGCCCTGGGCCCCACAGGGAAGGAGCAGAACAGGAGTACTATCTACTGACGGTTACCATACAAGAAATGAAAACTGAGACATTTCTAAAACATAGAATGCAGAGCACGTGGAGCCATGACATTACTGCATACCACGGCTTTTGGAAAACTCCACCATACCCCCAGAGTAAAAAAGGCAAAACTATCTTAGTATTACTGCAAATACAGTTCTGACTTTGGGAAGCCCCTAAAAGAGCCTCAGCGATTCTCAGCTGTCCCTGGACCACAGTGGGAATCAGTGTGCTACAAAAAAAGAAATGAACCTTAAAGACCCAGTAAAATCCACTTGCCCAGGACACAGCCAATTATGCAGTTCTGCTACCCCCCCCTTCCTTCTTCACTAACGTCCTCCCTGGAAACTAAACTCACTTCCGCCACATCCACTATCACGTCCAAGCGACTCACGTCCAAATGTGCATTGCAGAGTTGACACCTCTCGGGTCCCTACTGCCTGGCTCCCCCACCAGCAAACAGCTGGAGCCAACTCAACTCACCACCATCCCCCTCCACCCCAACCAGCTCATCTTGGTATCCTGACTCTGGGGAAAGTCATTCTTCCACAATATCCCAAACTACTCATTCATCTTTCACTCTGGCCTCCCTGTGTCCTACTGATTGGTCTTTAGGATGTCTCTTGCAAATGCAAACAGTAGGGTATAAAACAGTGTATACGTTGTGTTGCCACACAAACAGGGAAAAAAAGACTGGATCCCAATGTACCAAAAGTTTACAAGTAGTGATCCCTGGATCATGGAATTATGAGCGATTGTCTATTTGATTTCTTTGGTACACTTTTCTGCAGAGCATACATTTTTTATAAGCATGTATTATTTTCACAGTCAGAAAATAACAGTGAAAGCTCCTTCAGGATTTTGCTTACAAGTCTTATCTTTTGATTGTGCTCTTTCCCAGGGTTCCTATTTCCAAATGGAGTCATGTATGCTAGGCCAAGTCACCAGACTGGGGCTTACCATCTAACCTAATTGCAGTTTCAACCTCCCCCAGGAAGGCAGTTGGCCAACAATTCTCTGGTCAGCACCAATGAGGTAATCTGTCACCTGGGCCCTCTCCATTCCGCAGAGGAAGACAAGGTGATCCACCCAATAAGACTCTATTCTTCTCCCTCAGGGAAGGTGACCTTGCCTGAAACAATTCTTTCTTTCCTTCTGTTAATAACTTCTTGCCCCAACCTCCTTCCTATAAAAACCTTCCATTTTGTACTCCTTGGAGCTCCTTCCTACTTGCTAGATGAGGATGCTGCCTGATTCACGAATTGCTTAATAAAGCCTGTTAGACTTTGAATGTACTTGGTTGAATTTTAACGCCTATTACAATGCCAGTCTAGTCCAGAATCACACCATCATGGGTCATATTTCAGTTCTTTATGATCTTCCTGCACTGGCCTCTGCCCACTCATATAGACATTTAGGCCCTGGGTCTTGCATCCCAGAGAATGACAGGAGAGTCAATACGATAATAATAGTGCACAAAGGGCACTTAACACAGAGCTTGGCAAATAGTAAATAAAAGGTCATTGTTGCTGGTCCTAGTAGCACTTCCCTGCACTGCTATTAGATGAAACTTCTGAAGATGCTAAATGGCAAATGAGAGCCCTGTTTTAAAACCATCAGTAGCCTCCAGGGTCTAAAAATAAGAGCCAATATTTATAGAACACTGGCTCTGAGGCTCAACACTGCTATTGTAAGTGCATTCAGTCACCATCTCAGCCCCCACAGGTGGGTCCTGTGAAGATCTCCATTTGCACATGAAGAAACTGAAGCACAAGGCACTTAAGTGCCAAGGCAGGAAGCTAAGCCTAAATCCTAAATCTGGGACTCAAGCCAGTTCAGTCTTGACATCTAACAGAACTTTCCACAATGACAGACATGCTGCATATCAGCGCTGTTCAATACACTGAGCAGCTAAAATTTAAATTCTACTTAATGTTAACTGAAATAGCCACGTGGGGCCAATAGCGATCATACTAGCCAACAAACCTGAGAATGAAAGCCCAAACTCCCAAGCTTAACAAAGGAAAGTCCTCACAACACCCTGTCTACCTGCCTCTCAACTAATTCTTACACAAAGCTTCAGTTGGTCTAAAACCCCTGGTAACTGTATGCGTTCCTACCTGCCTTTCGGTCCCTTGCCCTCCTCTCATCTAAGCGTTCTTTATAATGGAGGAGCTTCAGAAATGAGAGTAAGATACTTAGTTCAAGTCCAGATCCAGGCACTATTACTCGAGGGCTCTCAGTTTCACCTCTATCAAATGGGCATAAAAAGCCCTCAGTCACTCAGTCAGTGGGAGCAGGAAAGGAAGTTGCCACGGTAAAGAAAAGAGCATGATGCCTGATGCCTGGCAGCATCCTGACAGATGTCTCCCATCCCTAACACCTGAGCCATCTACTGTCTTCATCAGAGATCCAAGAGACCATGGCAAACTAGTCCCTGACACTCTTAAAATGAGAAGACTTCAGTATACCCTAAAGAGGTCAATCCCAGCCAAAATACCACTGGTGGTTTTTTCCTTCCTCTCTTTTTAACTTGCTAAACATGACTATAAATTCCACCTGAGAAGCTAATGAGAAATAAAAGCTAAAATCAATCAGAAAAGGGAAGGAATGAGGTGCCTTATCAAATAAGAAAGTACATTAAAAAGCTATCGCCTGGCCTGTTACTAGCACTCAGTAAATATTTTTTTGGTAAAAAACAATCTCATATATTGTTATTGAATAAAGTTATAATCATTAAATTATAAAAAATAACAGTAATAACAATAACTAATCTTTACAGAGCCCTTGCTGCACGCCAGGCACTGTGTGGAGTGTTAGCCACATGCACAATCTCCTTTGAACCTCACAATGGTTGTTCTTCATACTGCCAACTCCAAATCATTAATAGATCTTGAAGTCAATTTAGTGGATCTAAAAATAGCATTTTTTAACAAGACAATAGAATAAAACAGAACAGAAAATATGAGTGAAGTGCATGTAACACCTCATGAATCTTCATATCTACAGAGCTTCGATTTCAAATGTGTCATCTCTGAATCATGGCAAATGATACATATGAAGAAAGGCCTTGCCTAACAACCTATAAGGTATGTACAATTACTATTACCCATTTTACAGCTACAAAAACTGAGGTTCGGAACAATGAAGTCTCTTGCTCAAATTTTACCCAGCTTGTAAATGACAGCCAAAACTGGAACCCACGCAGTCTGCCCTCAGATTCCAGCCCCATCAACATTGGCAAATCAATTGGATAGGATACATGGAATTAAAGAATCATCTAGTGGGACACCTGGGTGGCTCAGTCAGTTAAGTGTTGGACTCTTGATTTTGGCTCAGGTCATGATCTCAGGGTTGTGAGATCCAGCCCTGGATCGGGCTCTGCCCTGAGTACAGAGCCTGCTTAAGATTCTCTCTCTCCCTCTGCCCATCTAGGCCCAGTACTCTCACACTCTCAAAAAAAAGAGGGACAGAATCATCTAGTGTATCCATGAAAAAACAAGCGAAACCAAAAGGAAATGGACAAATTAGTTTCCAAATCGTTATTTTTGTTGGAATTTTGTTGGGAAAAAAAAATCTCGTAAAATAATAAAATATGAAACCCGTATAAAAGAAAAGGCCAGGCCTAAGAACAATGAAGAAATCACAAAGGAAAAGGAATACATAAAATTACATACATAAGGCATAAAAAGACAATACATAAATGTTAAAAGCTGCCCATAAAAAACTATGAGCAAACTGTTTTGGCGAAGGTTTTACTCATTTTCAAAAGTAGAGCTGTTGACTGTCCTCAGAAATTGACTTTGGGCAAATTAACTATGTTTCCCAATCTGTACATGGCATGACAGTAATAGTCTGTACCTACTAAGACTGTTACAAAGATTAAATTAGATTTTGTACCACTGCCACAGAGGGAACTCTTAGTAAAGGCAGCTGCTGTTATGTATGTGATGCAAAGTAACGGCTCTTTCAAAACGACTTCAGCCTCATAAACCAAAGCACCACGGTAGTAAACAACAAAGGCATTACATCTTAGCCTGAATCAAGCACTGGGTGTTTGTTTGCAAGGACCAGTTATTGCAAAGGCTCCTGGCTCAGAAAGTCGCATCTCACCCTGTGCCTCCATCCTTTGAGAGCCTGCGACAGCGCTCCTCACCTCCCACTACCCCAGGTCTTTGCTTTCTGTTGGTTGGTCCCTCTTTGCCTGAAGCTCCTCTAAAGATTAACAGAGCAAAAATTTTACATCTGCAATCTCAGGTTCACCCTTATGCATACATCTTGGTAGGTAGGAATATAATCCATAAAATAAATTCTTAGAAATGAAACTGCCCAATCAGTGGGTTTATAAATTTCTGATCTTGACAGCTACTCTCCAATTTCCCAATAAAAAAGTTTCAGAGGTTCTGACCCTTTATGATTTCATCACCATTCCTTCACCAGCACTTGATGTTCAGTCAACGTGCACCAATCTCACTGGTAAAAAATGGTTTCTTATTGCTATTATAATTTGCAATGTTTAGGTCAGATACTTTTGGCTGGCCATTTGCATACCTTTTTCCATTTCAATGTCAACCTCTGAATCATTGTCTCCCCTTGAAACTGCCCTCTGGAAGATTACCAACGTTCCTGTCTCCAAGACCAAGGACCTCATCTTACTCGCACTCTCAGGGCACCATCTAGGCAATATCTGACACCAACAACCACCACCTCCTTCAAGAGACCCTGCTCCTTTCCCTGCCATGACAATTTGCTGTGCTGGTTCTCCTCCACAAAGGACAAGCCAATCTTCTCCCTAGAATTCTAAAGAAAAGAATATCCCAGTATCCCAGTATCCAATCCTTTTCTTCTCACTGTAACATTTTTTCAACCATATATATATATATATATATATATATATATATATACACACACATATATATAATTACACACATAAACATATGTGTGGATGTGCATTTATATATGCATATCTATGTATAAGTATATATATATACATATACATATATACCTACATATACATTAAGATTTTCTCCTCCTGAGAAATCTCACTGTAACATTCTTAAACTGTTATCTATGTGCAAAAGCTTTCCCAACGTCAGTCCTCAAATCACCTGAGACATAAACCCATGTTTCTAAGAGTCTACTGAAGACCACCAAAGAGACAGATGCCGTCCCCACACTTCACATAATCCACAGGGTCAACACGAGGGCAGCACTCACTCTGTGACAACACTGTGCTTGTCCTTGACACTGCATCTCATATTACTCTACAGATCCAAGAGAGAATACACCAACCTCACTGTCCACCTTCTCCAAACCTCTTCCACTTCCTTGATCATCAAAACTTAGTTAATGGTTCTATGTTCTTCCCCTTCCCCCTTCTTCCCATCCACGGATCTGAAAAATCCTCTCAATTCTGCCAGGAAACTTTCTCGGTGTATCTAACCAACCTTCCTATTTCTGCCTTTGGTACAGATTGCTACTTCCTTAGGTCTTGCCCTAATCCTGATGACACCACCAGAGTTCTGTTTTGAAAGTACAAATACCATCACTTCAATCTACCACCTCAAAGCACATGGCTTTTGGAGGTTTCCTGCAGCTGTTCCATATAACTGGGCTCCAGGCCTACATGGGCAAAGGACTGCACTTGGACCACCACTTCCAACCAGCCCCATGTTTTAGGAGAGTCCTGCCAGTTTGTAGTCCCTCCCCCATTAGACAGGCTCTTAGAAGACACTCATTAAACGTCATTCCCCTTATCCCCCATTTAGCACCTAAGACAATGCTGTGCATTTGGTAGGTGCTTTCTAAAGTTACTCACTACAGTCTTCTAGCATGTATTCACGTTATTCCAAAGAGAGAGAGGAACTTCTTTATACATGTAAATCCAAAATAAAGAAAATCTTTTTAAATCATCTAAATGACTTTGGGGTCTATTTGTCTTGTATGACTGAATATACATAGCAATATCCATATTCTCTTTGGACTTACAAAAAGGTCAAACTCCTTCCCTAAAAAGCTCTACAAATAACTTAAAATGACAAAAGCACTGGTTTTCAACAGTTACAGACCAGAATATGATGCCCTATTTGCCAAAAGATAAAAAACAGATTCAGGTGAGTCAAAAAAGATTCTGGCAATCACTTGATTTTATGACCTTCAGATGCCCCAGTCAGCTGTTAGAACTACCAATGACCTCCACAAGCTGATATAAGAAAGTGTAAAGGCCATATGGTAAGTCAAATGTCCAACAACTTGACTTGAGAAGCCAATAAAAACAAATGGCCTTGTGTGAACTGGGCCTGTCAACTCGGAAGGACACACCCTATCCAGGTCTACTTCATCCTTTAAAGTTAAACCAATTTAAAAAGTGACTCTTCTAAAGCATCTTTCCATACTGATTATAAAGAAGTCATTGAGAAGGAAGGAGGGATTATTTTTCAATGAATAAAGAGTCAAATCATTCTGAAAAGCATTATTTTGTAGAAAAATACAAGACTGGATTCTAAATGTGTTTATAATTCCTCCCCTCTCTTAACACCAGCAGATTTCAAACACGTGTGCCTAAGTGTCCTTGATTTTTTTTTTCCCCAGAAATGAAAACTTTGCTAAAGTTTGCCATCCACTCTTGAACGTGAAGTTAAGAATTGCTCAGATACTGATTAGAAGTCAGGGTTCACATTCAGGGGACTGAAATCATCTCTCACTAAGCAATTAAAAACACTGTTGTTAATACAGAACTTCTGAGTTGACACAAGTGAGGGGAGTTCGCCTGACAGCTGCGGTGTCCCATGACCACTCTCACATTGCCCAGAAGGATTTTAAGCCTTCATGAAAGTGGAAAGAGGGAAACACTTCCACTTCCACAAGTTAATGGGACAGGAATCTGGCCTCGTGAACTCTGGAGCCCCAGGGTCCCCAAGAGGGCTGCGTAAAAGGGACAGCAAAGCGTGAAATACTCCAGGCCCCCAGAGGCCACAGCCAGGGTCCAGTGGGCCAGAGACCATCCCGTGGCACTTAAGTCCAGGCTGGCCTTTGAGGGGAGTTGGAGACTAGGTTCCTCCGGATGGGGGCGCATCGGGGGGCCGCCTATGGCCTCCCCCAACTCACCTGCGATTCATGGGCCGGACCCTCACGGCCACCTTGACTGATGCCATTGCTCATCCCGGCCCGGCCCGCGCGGGCTCCCACCTGCCCAGCGCCCCGCGGCCGCCGGCGACTCTCGCGACTCTGCCCTCGGCTCCCGCCCACTTCCCTCTCCTCGCGCCCGCCCCTCTGCTCCCAGCCGGACCAGGCGTCCCGCGGCGGCCCCACCTGCCGGGCCACTGAGCATGCCCAGAGCGCTCCGGCCCGCGTGATCCGCGCGCCGGGGTTTGGCGGCGGCCCGGCGGCGAGGAGGGGCGGGGTCGGGATGCCGGAGCGCCGCCACCTAAGGTCGCCGATTCCGGGAGAACCCGTTTGCAGGAGGTGGCCTGAAAGTCACCAAGGGTTACGGGGGAAGAGTGATTTCAAGAAAGCTGCACCCCAGCCTTATCACCTGAAAAACGGGGGAGGAGGAAGAAGAGGAAGGGGTCGCAGTAATGTAGGGCCAGAGCAAAGCCCTCAATCCTGGGGCTCCGATGACCGAAAATACATGTTTTCAGCCCTTAACAGGACAGGGCTTTACCCCCACCGTAAACTCCGTGCAGGAGTTAGCGCATCCGATTTACAGAGCAAGAACCTGAGGGACAGAGATGATCATAGCCTGTTTGTGGGGAGCACCATTCATTAGGGCCTTCTCTGCTGCAGTCTACCCAAAATGTGTGTTTTTGGACCCCCTCGATTCAGGGACACCGAGATATGAAAATAAAAAGCTACTGGATGTTTAAAAATGCTGGTGAGAATGGCTACATTGTCTGAAATCCGATCTTCATGGGACTTTTTTTGCACTTCTGTTAAGAGTTCAGTAGTCGTTTTTTGTTTCGTTTTTTCAGTTTTAATCATAACGTATTCAGGGGTGAGAGCGACCTTCTCTTTTAAAGTTTAGGGTTTAAGAAGTGAGGCAGCCTCTCTTCCTGAGTCCTTCCCCATCCCACTCCCCCCATCCCCGACTCCTGAAGAAAGTTCATTCAGCCATTCATTCATGCGTTTGTGCACACACTCCCGGGAGCCCCCCTGTGAGCCACAGGGTTACCTGCTGGCCATAACCCAGATGAGACTTGAGCTCTGCCTTCCTCCTACTGCCCCATTCAGGGCCTCTCGGCACAAATAACCCACCCCAGTCCAGCCCCAGGACCCCCTGCTCCCTCGGGCAGCTGACAGGAAGCCGCGGGCAGTGGAGGCTGGACTGCTGGGTTTGATCCCCAGCTCCTACACTAACACTGGTTTTGGGTATCCTCCAGTCTGCATTGCGGGGCACCTCTGAGGCTTTTGCCTTACAGCACATTAAAAACAACTCCATGTAGTTGCCTTAATTGCTTAATGCATTAAGTGAGAGGATGTCGGCAAATGTGACCCACTCAGATATGAAATCGTTATTTCACCAGCTCTTCTAGAGCCCGGAGGCTAGCCCGGAATCGGCATCCCATTAGCTTCCAGAGCCCTTAAGTCCCTGGGTTCCTCCCCGCCCCGCGGACGCCCAGCTTTGCAGGCGCGGAGCTGGGTGCGGATTTGACCAGTGCGAGCTGCAGGAAAACAAGGAGCGCCGGAAGCTGGACCGGGCCGCCCCAAGCATGCGCGGTTAGGGGCGGGCTGGTCGGAGGCTCCTCCGGGGAGCCCGCGCGCCGCCTTCGCCCCCCCAGGCAGGGGCGGGGTCCGTCTTATAAGGGAGCTGCGTGGGGACAAACAGCCGCGCGCCTCCCTCCTGGGAGGGTGTAGCCCGCCCCCCGCGGGAATCGGCGGCACCACTGCTCGCGACCACTCTGCAGGGGTCCGGGGTCGGGGGGCACGGACACCCGATGGGCCCACGCCCTGCTGCGCCAGAGCTCAGTTTTAAAGACAACGAATTAAACTTTGTAGGAGTTCGCCTACTAATCAGAGCGATTTGCTGTGCCTGGGGTTTTATTGGTTGGTTGGTTGTGAGGTTTAATTCAGTATGTCGTTCTTTAATTTATTTCCAGCAGCCTACACATGCCTATAAACCCACTGACCTTCTGTGACGTTGCCATTTGACACAAAACAGCATCGCAGCCCCGCAGACACACTAGACCCCCGACGTCTGGGATGGGGCTTTTGACTAGGCTGTTAGGCTTCAGCTCACAAAGGGACCCTGCGGTGGGGATGGAGTATTTTGCTTGTTTGTATGTAGTTTATTTGGGTCTTCATTAATTGTTGTTCTTTTGTCTTTTTCTGATGTTTAGCAATCTTTTTACTGCCAGACCTTTGTGAGTGATTGAAACTCCCTGAGTCTTAGCTTGTTCATTTCAAAGTGAGATAGCACTAGAATAGAATGTTCACTCTGCCTCAAAATATTTGAATCATCTTAAAATACAATCATGAGAAAATAAATAAATAAAATACAACATCCCTATCAGCTGTATGTCTAGCTATGTATTTCTTCCCCTAGCCTTTACGGAATAAAATTGATTTACTCTCTCACAAACACGACTTTTAAAAAGCCTCGATAAACAAACAGCAAACAGGCACACTTAAATTGGAACATAGGATACGAGAGACATCTCAGAAACCCATCTGTTTTCCTATGTGCTGCAAGTACTGACCTCAAGCATTCTATCACACAATAGACTTAATATCTCCTTGTGAGGGTGTCTTACACTATGGAATTTAAGTTGAATTTAGGGGCAATGTAGTTGAGCAGATAAACCAAAATAAGTTCTCTGGTCTTCAAACAAATGCATAATAGTCTCAGAGACAGAAATTACAGTTATCAAATCCAAACCCAGAACCATTTTCATTTTCTAAGTCATAAAATATAAAGGTGAATGTAGGATCTTCTAAAATTCTAAACATTAAATGCAAAAATAATTTGAAAAAGTGTGCTTTGGAGCCTGTGTGAAACCTGAACTGCAAAGTAACAGTAAAGATATTCACAAAGTCATGCATAGAAATTTTGCTACAAAGCTATAACAGGCAGCTATGAATGCCAGCTTTTACAGCAGAAGTGAATGAAGAAATCACAGAAGATTCGATTTAATAGAAACTATCACCCTAAATCATAGTCATTTCATATACGAAGATGAAAAAAAGATTGCTTCAATCACGTATAACTATACCTGTGGTTACAAATAGTTCTGAATTTATGGACTCTTAGACTCTGTAGCAACATTTCAACTCTTCAGAGTGAGAAACCCTATTGAGTTGAAGGGATGGGGAAAAGTTCCGTGGATGAATTAGTTTTGAAGATGAACCTTGCCGAAGGGATGGAATTTGAACTCCAAGATGAGCGAAGAGCTGACTTCTGAACCAGAAAAAACAAAAAACAAAAAACAAAAAAAAACAACAAAAAAAAAACATTGAACAAATGTTCAGAGTTAGGAAAGCAGGGGTCTTGCTCCGGGAATAGTGAGAAAGCCTCTTTACCCAAAACAGAGTGTGAGAAATTTTGAGATAGTTACAAATGCTTCCCCTCCTGCACTTAAACACCTTGCAGTGTCACATTGCAGCAACCCCCAAGCAGGGATGGAGTCCATTTTTCCATCTTTCTAATATGGCTGCCCTGGTATCTCGCTCACAAAATGGTGAGGAATTAACTTTGTTACTTCAAACCTAGGTTTCAAAAGACCTTGCATTCTTTCAGTCTTACTCCAAGAACCGTGCTGATGTCATGTGAGGAAGCCCAAGCTAGCCTACTGAATGATGGGGTGACCCAGTCAAACCCAGTGAGTGTCACAGCCAGTAGCCAGCCAACCACCAGATATGGGAATGGAGTCACCAGGCCCCAGCCCACCCCAGCCAACTCGTTAGCTGATCATAGATGGATGAGGGCAGCCCAGAGTGACAGAGCAAATCCAGACCACTTGTTGTTGACTGAGGGGATCAGAATATTCCACCCCAAAATATGCCACTTTAACATAAAAATTATTTTAAGCTGAAGGCAATTAAGAAGAAGCAAACTCAGAAAGAGCTCTTTTCCCTCCCCCATCGGCCTAAAACAGGACATAAATTTCCCTTTGTGAAAGTGTTTCTTCTCACCTCACCCTTGCCAACAGAAGAACAGTCCTTATTACTTGAGAGAGACTAAAAAAACCCTCATCTTCCATTAGTTTCCTTCATGTATTTACCTTCTCACAATATACTGACCCCAGAAGCCCAAACTCTTTTCCTTTGTCTAGTCCCCTCTGCAATTTATCACCCTTTGTTAAAATGTATGTAAGCTCCTAGGTCTGAGTACTTTGGAGATTTCCTTTTTTTTTCTGTGATGCCCTCCATGTGCAGACAAATTAAGCCCTTTCTCCTATTAATCCCTCTTCGCCCAATTTAATTTACACATCGCAGGTTGTAACTTAAAAGAGTAGAGAAAAAGTTTTTTTCCTCCCTGACAAATCTCTCTAGCAAACACCCAGTTTGTTGCTTAAGCCATTTGGTTTAGGGTATGTGTTAGTTATTGACTGCATTCAAATAGAGCCTATCTTATATAATGAGAAAGGCTTTCAATGGATATGGGGATTCGTGAGACCTTTAATCATATAGAAATATGGGTGACAGGGCCACCTGAGTGGCTCTGTCGTTAAGCATCTGCCTTCGGCTCAGGTCATGATCCCCTGGTCCTGGGATTGAGCCCCAGGGTTGGGGCCTTTAATTGGGCTCCCTGCTCAGTGGGAAGCCTGCTTCTCCCTCTCCCATTCCCCCTGCTTGTGTTCCCTCTCTTGCTGTCTCTCCCTCTGTCAAATAATTTTTTTTTANTTTTTTTAAAATCTTAAAAAAAAAAAAAAAGAATCTGAGTGACATTAAAAAAAAAAAAAAGCTGTGAACCAGAACCCTCATCAAGGGCTTTGGAGGTACAGTATGGAGCCGGAAGAGTCTTCATGGCCGTTTCTTACGTTACACATGAGGAGACAGGCAGGCAGGCTTAGACCAGCAATGAGACTATGGAGACCACTTTCCTCACCACCCACCCAGCTCAGTGGATCTTGAATTAATGAAGCAGATTCATGGAAAAAGACATGCTCTCTGAACACATCCTCTGCATTTTCACTGACACACCTTTGATTCAGCTGCACATCCAGCAGGAATGCCATCGCCTCTCCTTCTCTCCTACCTTCAGTTCATCCTTTGGGTTCTACCATCTGTAGTCTTCCCCCAGCGTACCAAGTCACAGTGATCACTCCCTCTACCGAATGCTTTGCACCATAGTTGGCAGCCCGCATTTGCTACTCGCTGGAGAACTTTAATTTTTTTTAGGATTTTATGTATTTATTTGAGAGAGAGTAAGTGAGAGAGAGAGCACATGAGCAGGGGGAAGGGAAGGGGGAGATGGAGAGGGAGAACCAGACTCTCAACTGAGCAGGGAGCCTGACACAGGACTCAATCCCAGGACCCTGGGATCATGACCTCAGCTGCCAAAGGCGGACACTTAACTGACTGAGCCACCCAAGCGCCCCTCACTGGAGAATTTTAAACCTTGTTTTTCTGTGTCTCACTTCCCAGATTGTAAATCCTTTAAAGCTAAGGAAGAGGTCTTATAGTTCTCTGTACTTCAGTGTTGCCAGATCAGTAAATGTTGAAGTTGATAATTAGCAAAACCAATAAACTCATTACGTTATTCTGTTTCTGTAGATAACCAGTATATAAATATGAATCTCCATGTGATGATTCTTTGGCGCATTTTGTCCTTTTTTGTGCCTCTAACCAGGTCATAACATAAAGGTTATGCCATTTGTTACTGTCAAGCTTAATTAAACCCATTATAATTTGTTAACCCCTGTGCTTGCTTTGTAATTAACATTGATTAACACAAACAAGTACAAAATAGGCCATCAGCACTTTCCAGAAGTGCTGATTACAATTATATTGATAATTCAATACAGAAGGTGATGGGATAGTAATTTGAACTCTCTTTACATAAAGAGACAAATGCTACCAGGCAAAACTAAGCCTAGAAATAAAATACTTTGTTCATCAGATTCACCTGATTGAACCTTCACACTGTTAACCTACCCTGACTGTTTAAATCTTGGTAGGATTACTGAAGGCACAGTTTCTAGTAGCTTGCTTCCCTGCACCCCTGAACCAGAAAAGGGAAGCCTTTCAAGGCTGACAGACGGATTGTAGAGGGTTCAGCCACAGCAAAGCAGACCCCCAGGCTCATGACAGACAATTATGGGGCCAGTATCGCATTTCATAGTTCTGGGATACATCCGGGCCTTGACGGGAGCAGGTCCCAGACACCCAACAGTGAGCCCGCAGTAGCATTGGACCCAAACTGTCTCAGTGACCAATAACCTGGACATGAACTCTATCTCCCTACTCAAAGTACAAAAAACAAAACCTGCAAAACTCCTGTCCCGATATATTCAAGAACGTGTTGAAGTTTCCTTTCTCCCTGACCTCAGAGGTGGAGGATGACTATTCATGGCACACATTTGAACTTTTCTGTATTTCTGGGAATAAAGTCAGGATGCGTAGAAGCTGTAGCCATTTTTGTTCTGTATTAAAAAAAAAAAAAACTGAGTGGGACTTGGCCCCACTGCACTCCAGGGAAGAATTAACAGAATTGATATCATAGAGATCAGTTGGCCCTGTGCAAATGATGTGATAATGAAGCCATGGAGTTTTGTTGGTTCTCTGTTACCGCGCCAGAAAGTATGTTCCAGAAACCATTCAAACCCTCTAAAAGGAATATCAGTACAAAATGGGGTGTTTCAAAGTCATTGCTGAAAGATTAATGTTCATGAAGATCCCTGAGACACCAAGCCTTCTGTGTAAATGTGTGACTCATTGAAGAAAAATCTGCCAGATGACAAAGTATGGAGAAATTTGCCGATGGTCATGTAGCTTCTAACCCAAATGTCTGTGTCCTCAGAGCTAGGCCTTCTCCTTGCACTCTCCAGCTAAGGATGTGTTAGAAAAATTGCTAGAAATGGAAACATAGCTGTCAGAAGTAGAATTGAGTAAAGAAACAGAAGAAAAACAAACAAAACACAAACACACACTGATATAGAGAGTCAGCCTTAAGCAAGACTGTGACATTGTCACATTTGTTCTTGGGATCCAGAGCCTTCTTGCCTGCTAGTCTCAAACATCACAGTCAGGGTCTTATATCAATCCCAACGGGGTGTAGAGAGTCGTTTAACCCTCTCTGTTCCAGCACCCCATCTCTCTCTCTATCTCATAAATATTACATATGCCGGACTTTTTTTTTGTCTTACTCATTTATTTTTTAAATAAGATGTAAAATGCCTTCACTGGTGCCCATAAAGCATACAGATCTTAAGTATACAGTTCGATGAATTGTTTTATATATTCATACTTATGTGAACACCATGCTGGTGAGATTCACAACATTCCCACCATCCCAGAAACCTCCCTCAAGCTACAGGCTTTTTATTTTAAAGTCGGGTTTATTGAGGTATCATTTCATACATGTTTAGTAGGCAGTTCTATGAGTTTTGACAAATGCGAACAGATGTGTGGCCACTAATACAATCAAAATATAGAACCATACCATGACCCGTCCCCCCAAATTCTCCTGTGCCCCTCTGTAGTGAAACCTTCCCTCCTTCTCCATCCTTTGGCAACCACTAATCCATCTTCTGTCCTTACAGTTTGTCTTTTCTAGAATGTCATATAATGGAATCATCCAGTATGTGGTCTTTCAAGTCTGACTTCTTTCTTAGCAAATACATTTGAGATTCATCCATGTGATTGTGTGTATCAATAGTTCCTTCCTTTCTATTCCTAAGCGGTACTTAATTATACCACATTCTGTATACCCATTCATCAGTTAAAGGACCTTTGAGTCGTTTCCAGTTTTTAACACTTATGAATAAGCCACTATAAACATCCACACACAAGCTTTCATGTGAATCTAAGTTTTCATTTCTGGGGCGCCTGGGTGGCTCAGTTGGTTAAGTTTTCATTTCTTTGGGATAGAAACCCAGGAAGTGGATCTCTTGCTCTATGCTAAACTCGTTAAACTTCAATTTTCAAAGAAAACCAAACCGTTCTCCAGAGTACGTGGGTCATTTTGCCTTCCCGCCAGCAGGGTCTGAGACTTTTAGAGGCTCCCTACCCTCACCATAATTTGCCATTGTCAGTTGCTGCCTTTTCTTACAAGTCATTTCACTAGGTGCCTGGCACAGATTTTCAAAGCTGAGCAAACATGTTTATGGAATTCATTGCAGTCTTCAGAAAAGAGCTCAAATCAATCGTAAACATCTAACTATATGCATGAGAGCTTCTTGGATGCATGTTAATTAGGCAGTTTATATTAATGATCTTGCCTGGAGTTACTTTTACCCGTTCCATCCAATTTTGCTTAGTTGTCTATATCCCAAGCGAAATCCATGCCAATTTCCTTAGTGCGCTTGTTAAACCCAAGAGTCCTGTGTCTTCCTTGCAGTGGTCCTACAGGTTATGTCCAAAGGTTAAGGATCCTTACTTCATTTTGGCATCTTTAAAATACTCAACAACCTACCTCTAATCACCTTGTTCAGGTGTGTTTTCTGTACCCAGAAAATGAAACATCCCTCCAGCATCTACTTTCAAGAACATATCTATCAAGAACACTCTAAGCAGGAGGAAGGGGGAGAAAAATGCTTTGCTGCAGTAAACAAATTGTCACGCTCAGGGGATTGCTGAAGAACTGAATCACTTTCCTGCTCTGCCCTCAATATGCACAGAGCCATACATTGCTATTCTCTAGAAGTAACTGCTGCTGATTTTTCTGACTTGGGCAGAAAACACACATAGTCAGAACCTGGTCTGTTCAGATATGTCACACAAGTTCCTCCCTGGCCTGTTGCTTCTCTCCGGATTTCCCTGCTAATGCCTTATTCATTTGCATCTGTCTGCCCCATCTGCTTGTTCTAATGGTGTGCTGTCAGCAATTAGACCGTGATGCATGTGTCCCCTCCCATGCATTCCTTATGTCCCTTCTGTCCCCCTGCCCGAGCTACTTCCATTTTTCTGCCTCATCCCCAGAGGAACATACCCAACAATATCAGCTGCATCTTTCCATTTTTCTTGTTTATTATTTATTTTAAATAGATAATACATGCACAAAAGCTGAATTAAAACAGTACAAACAGGGTACAGAGATAGCAGTCTCTTCCATTCCTTTCCTATGCCCCCCATTCCATTGCTCAGATGCAATTAGGGTCATCAGTGTCTTGTGTCCTTCCAGAAAGAGATACGTTGTACATTGACAAGCATACAATCTGGATATTTTTATTCTTTGTAGAAATAGCAACACACCATAACACATTTTTGCACCCTGTTTTTTTTCACATAAAATATATACATTGTAATGCATTTCATCGCTCTGTACTTGCCTATACTATTAAGTGCAACTTAGTAAATTTTCCTCTTTCTTTTAAAGAGTTGTTTAATATTCAATGTTGTGTAGGTACTATATTTTACCAAAATCCTTTTTAAAGTAGCTAAAATAATGACTTAGCCTAACCAAGGTAGAAATTTATATCTTGAAAAAAAAATGAGCAGAGTTAGGTGGCTCAGGCCTGGTATCGGTAGCTACAGTTTCAAAGACTGAAGATCTTTCTCCTTGTGTTTGAATGTGGCTGCTGAAGCTCCAGCCTTCACTTCTGCATTCCAGCCTGAAGAAGGTCGATGTGTTCCCCCTCAAGAAGGACACTTCCCAGCTCACAGAGTCCCTTCAGTTATACCCCATTTTCCAAAACCTAGTCACAAAGCTACACATAGCTGGAAGGGAGGACAGGAAATGTAGTCACAATCCAGGGAGCCTGTTGAAGTCTGGGATCTATTAAGAAAGAAGGAAGGGAGAGTGGGTATTGGAGTACAACAATCCATTTCTGTCCCAGAATTGCTATCAGTTCTTTCATTCTTTCACTGATGAACTAGAGAACTCTGTGCACATTCCATTTCATGTTCTGTGGTATGATTTCTAAAATTTCTAGGTCACCAGGTGTGTGCATTTTTATTTTCGTGAATATTCCCAATCGCCATCACAGATAAGAGTACAATGAACACCTGCACTAACATATAAGCATACCTGTTTCCCCACACCTTCAACAGTCCTGAGTGTGCTTATATTCTTTTTTCTTACCTTTTACCATTTTGACAGATAAAACACAGCATCCCAAGAGGTCTTCGCTGGACTTAAGAGAACTTTCTTTTTAGTGCCTTTTAGTAGTTTTTCAAATGTCTAGGAACTATTTGCATCTCCTTGTCCCTGAACTGTTTCCATCATTTGCCCTGTAAATTGGTTGATTTCCTTGTTATTCTGTAGACATTCTTTATAAATTGGGGAAATTAACATTTTCAGGCCTATTTATTTAAACATTTCTTTTTCACCATTTTGGCTTACTTTATTGTGCTTTTGTTCCCATGCACATTTTTCTTTTTTAATTTTAAAGAGAAGTAAGCCTTTATTTCCTTGTTTCACAAACAAAGGTTGGCTGAGTTGGTGGCTTTTTGGTGACCTGTCAAAGAGACAAATCCCATATCCTCCTCTGACTTGGCCTTTGCTTCAGTCTTGACCAGGGCTTGTGCAGCAGCGGGAGCAAAAATGACCACAAAAGCAGATGCATCAGCTAGCAAGATCATGGCTGACCGGTATAAACAGTCTCTACAGGCAGAGCTAGGACCCCCTTGTGCCCACTGAAGACAGAATGAATACTGATGCAACATCCCCAGACATAGGCTGGCAACATTACAAACACCTTCCCGGAAGTGAGGGCATAGTTTGTTCCATGATGTCAAGCACTTCCAGGTGTAGATAATGGAGGGCCAGCCCAAGGGACCAGGGGGACACGTTCAGCACCCTCGGTGGTGTGGCTCCCCAAAGCTCCCCACTTGTCTCTTGTCATAATCAGCTGCGTGTCATTTAGGATTTCAATGGTGATTTTTTTCTTGAAGATTTTATTTATTTACACGAGAAAGAGAGAGAGAGAGAGCGAGAGCACAGAGGGAGAGGGAGAAGCAGACTCTCCACTGAGCCAAGAGCCCGATGCTGGACTCGACCCCAGGACCCTGAGATCGTGACCTGAGCTGAAGGCAGCCGCTTAACAGACTGACCCACCCACGTGCCCCATCAATGGTGATTTTTTAATGTAGTTGCATGAATCCCTTTTAAAAAATTGCTTCCAGATATTGTGACGTTCTTCAAGGGCTTTTCCTGTACCAAAATTATAAAATAGATTTTTTCACGGTTTTCTTTTCATAGTAATAATAATTACAAAGAGGCTCCAACTTGATTTATTCTAACATGGCTTCTGGTTACCCTGGCCCCACTGACACATCCATCTCCCCCAGCCCCTCCGCTGCTCAGAGAGCTTGGCTGCATTTAAAGGGAAGTGGCAGTTCTTTCTCACTTAAAATCAGTACCTCTTCATTCCACTTCCTATTGGACATATCCTGCACTGTCGTTGACATTACTCATTACGTTTGAGACTTACAGACTGCAGTTATATCCCATTTGCCTCTGAGGAAGCTATGCACTGAGAGAGTCAAGCATTGGGACTCCCCTGCTCACAACCTAGATGGCAACCATAGAATTCTCAACTGCAAGGACTTGTCAAGGAACTCAGGCTTTCGAGGCTGTTAAGGGCTGACTTGTGACCTCTCCAAATTCATAGGTTGAAGTCTTCACTCCCAGTACCTCTGAATGTGACTGTATTTGGAGACAGAGTCTTAAAAGAGATAAATACATTAAAATGAGGTCATCAAGGTAGGTCTCAATCCAAAGACTGGTGTCCTTACAAGACAAGAAAATTAGGAGCCAGATGCACACAGAGGGAAGACCTGTGAGGACACAAGAAGACCACCATCCCAAGCTGAGGAGAGAGACCTCAGTAGAAACCGACCCTGCCAGCACTTGGATCTCAGACTTTTAGCTTTTGGAACTGTGAACAAGTGTCTGTTCTTTCAGCCCCTCGGTCTGGAGTACTTTGTTATGGTGGCCCCTGCAAACAGATACAGAGTTGCACAGCATAGGCTGATTCAATTAGGTGTCTCTGGTGCAAGTATTACAAGTTTAGACAGATCTACTGTCAGGTCACGTTCCTGGGGCTCTGATGGAAATGTGCAAACAACAGGAGCACTGGGGGTGTTCACAGGAGCCACACCGGTAAGGAGTGGGGAAAGGAAGCAGGAAGAAGGAGAAGTTGAACTGTGATGTAATTGCAAGAGAGGCCTCAGTGGATCCTAAGGGGAACTCTGGACCTGGGAAGTCTTGTCCATCTGGCCTTGTCCAGATTGAGGCAAGGGAATTGGCTTTTGTACCCCAGCAGGCTGTACCCTGGAAGAAGGTGTCAACTTTGGTGAGGAAGCTCTGTGTGGTTGAGGGCAAGAGCCAAGAGGGCCTCAGCTGTGAGCCATCAGTGCCCAGCACAGTGGCAGCAGAAGAAGGAGTGTTTGGGCCTAAAAAGGGTGTCTGGTGGCACACTCCTCTATCCAACCTATGCTTACGTACACAGAAGGGGATTTGCTAGGAGGATACGGGCAAGTTCACAGCATGGAGGCACAGCCTGAAGGAGCAACCGTCAGAAAAGACATGGCCCAGCAGCCATGAGGATTTTCAGTGCAGAAACAAATGGAACAGCCTCTCTAGGCAACAACCATGGCGATGAATCAGCCCAACCATCCTTAGGTCATTCCCTTTGGGATTCAGATTCAGAGGAAACAAAGTCTACTTAACCTGATTTTGATCACCAGCTTGCCCTTTGAGTGACATTTCCTGGAAGACTGTGCCTCATAGGAGAAGGCTGGTTCCCTAAAGAAGACCAACCGTGGTGTCGTCACCAGCAGAAGGGGGACAGACACTGGGCAGATGAAAAAAACTGGCCATTGGGCCTGTACCATCTGAGTTGGAATCTCAGTTTGGGATGTTTGGGGGCAAAGAGTTTGAATTCATAAGATTTTAAAGTGCCAGTAAAATAGAAATATTATCTATCTGTAAGATTTTTCAGTCTTAAATTATATCTATGTTTGTATATATATCTATGTGTCTACATAAAAGAATTATGTACACACACGTGTATACACACTTATATATGATGCCTATATAATGACCATCACCACTTATTTGAGTGTCTACAGTTCCTAGGGCCTCATCTTTCTTATCATTGCATCTGTGCATGCTTTGCTTCCTTACCTCTTCCTTGAGAACAAGAGAAGCCCTGAATGTCCTCATCCCCAAACTCCGGATCTGGAAACCCCTTTAGAAATGCTGCCTCCTTTTACAGAAAGAACTGTGGGGTGCAAAATTTTACAACTTTATATTCCTCACACTGGGTGTGGGGGAGGGGAGGGTGTGTGTGATTTTGTATTTAAAAAATAAAAGGTCAGGCATGCAGGGGCACCTGGCTAGCTCACCAGGCAGAGCATGTGACGTTTGATCTTGGGTCGTGAGTTTGAGCCCCACACTGGGTGTAGAGATTACTTAAATAAAATTTAAAAACAATTCATAAAATTTTTTTTTAAATAAAAAAGTCAGGAGCGGAATGAGAAAAGCAAAAGGAGAGTTGGCCTGATCTAGCACCTGCTCCCTGGGGCACACACGAAGCCTTCTCGGGGGTTCTCAACACCAGGCTATGTCAGGCGGGATGACAGCAGGAAGCCTGAAAGGGGCCTAGCAAAGGTCAGGTACCAGCGAAGTTCCAGAGTGGAGCACACAGTCCCATTTCTTCCTTTGCTGGTTATAGAGGACAGCATTTATCACGGGACCGGGCTGACCGAAATGTAGAAAATAGCCGCGAAGACAGCGTGAGGCGAGGGGGGAGGGGGTTGGCATTTTCTCCCATGCAGCTATTTTCCAGAGCAGATCTCATTCCGGCAACAACGTTTCAACTTCACTCCCACCAAGAGGGATGGCTCCTGAGGATGCCTCTCAGCTTGCAAATGTTGCCTCTCCGAGGTCACTCAAATAGCTAATACATCCATTTCCCTGAAATAAATGCCATCATGGAGGTCTTCTTGTCACTGTCAGGGGTTATGAGCAGTGTTGATAGAGTGCGGTAATGACATCGCAGGGTGATTGAAAGGGTTTGGGATGTGATTTCCTATTTGGTTCAGACAAAATAAAACCATTATCTGTGCTTCATCTTTTTTAAAGACATTGTTTCCCGGGCTCTCCGGCTCTGGAAGTCTGTTGCTGCACCGAGGCCCAATATTAGCCTGTCACAATTATAGATCAGTTCATCACCACAGTAAACCTCCAGTCTCCTTGAACTCTTTCCGAGGGAAATGACTTTCCGGGGTCTACCTTATCTCTGGGTATTCTGCCTTTTGAAAAGGTGGTGCACTGGTCATCTGCTTGCTGTGGAGAGCTGTCTGGCGGCACATGGCCAGGCACACTGAGGAATCTGCAGGCTGCCAGCTAGGAGAGACGGAGACCCCCACTCACTTACCTCTATGGGAAAGCAGGAATAAGACACTCAGACACATGGACGTGGTGGGGGGCAAGTGGTTCCTTAACAGGTTAAGGATACACTTGATGTTGAAGGATGTAGGGTTCCCTGGTACACTTCTTATCTGTCAGCAAGACATGCCCAGCTCAGTGGGCTCATGTGGTCAGGCCTCAGGGAGGATATCAGGATGGCTCTCAGTACTTCCCCTCTCTCACTTTTGCCTCCTGCCAACCTAGGAAGCCACACCATTAATGTCCTGGCCCCCAACCCTACTTAACTCAGCAACAGCCTGTCACCGGACCTACTGTCAAAGTCCCAGGTGTTAGATTGCTAGCTCTACACCACATGGAGTTGTCCATCCCAGGGGCCTTCTGAGCAGCAGGCTTCAACCCAGCCTGGCACACCTCCGCACAAGGAGTAAGAGGTCCCATGGCCTGTTACTTCTCCCAGAATCAAAACATCTTTAGGGTGCCTGGGTGGCTCAGTTGGTTAAACGACTGCCTTCGGCTCAGGTCATGATTCCAGAGTCCCGGGATTGAGTCCTGCATAGGGCTCCCAGCTCCATGGGGAGTCTACTCCTCCTCTGACCTTCTTCCCTGTCATGCTCTCTCTCGCTCTCTCTCACAAATAAATAAAATCTTTAAAAAACAAAACATCTTTAATTCACATCCACGTGGATGCCCCACATACATCCAGCCATCTACCAGTGCTTTGTTTTTTTTTTAATTATGGTAAAATATATATTACCTAAAATTTACCATTTTAAAACACACAGTTCTGTGGTATTAAGCACATTAACATTTTTGTGCAACCATCACCACCATCCATCTCCAGAACTTTTCCATCTTCCCCACCTGAAACTGTGTATCCATTAGCTAACCATAACTCCCCATTCCTCCCTCCCCCCAACCCCTGACAACCACCATTGGATTTTCTGGCTCTATAAATTTGGCAACTCTGGGTACCTCATCTAAGTGTCATCAGAGAGTATTTGTCCTTTTGTGACTGGATGATTTCACTTAACATAATGTCGTCAAAGTTCATCTATGCTGTCGCGGGCATCAGAACTTCATTTTTACAGCTGAATAATATTCCATTGTATGTAAATAACACAGTTGGTTGGTCCATTCATCTGTTGGTTGGCCACTTTTAGGCTGTCATGGGTAACATTGTTGTGAATGTGGGTGTATAAATATGTATTCAACTTCCAGGTTTTAATTCTTTTGGTATTTACCCCAAAGCAGGACTGCTAGATCATAAGGCATTCTGTGTTTAATTTTTTGAAGAACTTCAGTATTATCTTCCACAAAGTTTACACCATTTACATTGCACAATTCACAGTGCGCAAGGTTTCCAATTTCTCTACATCCTCACCAACGTTTGTTCTTTTTCTGTTTTTTTTTATAATTGTCACTGTAATGAGGGTCCTGATGATGTTTTTAAATGTAGTGACCACTGTTCATTTAGAAAGTTGCTTCAAAATAAAGAGAAGAGAAGGAATATGGAAAGAAAACCCGTGAGAAGAAGTCATTGAGTACTGAACCAAAATATTAGTAAGTTAAAAAAGGGAGTAGTGAATGTGTGTGTGTGCGTTCGTTGTGTGTGTGTGTGTGTGTGTGTGTGTGTGTGTGTGTGTGTGTGCATGCTGTGTATGTATGTTTTACAAGATAACAGCCACCATTACCAATCATGTTGCTGGTGACTGGACCTCTTTTGGATCTGAGAAGATGGACACTCCAATCGCTCATATGTCTAAATTTTTTCATATATAATATACAACAAGCTTAGACCATTGTCATCCTTTTAATCTATTAGCTCCACAAAACTAAAATATATTTATTAATAATAACATCAATAAAAAATAGGTAAATGGAGGGGTGCCTGGGTGGCTCAGTTGGTTAAGGATCTGTCTCTGGCTGAGGTCATGATCTCAGGGTCCTGGGATTGAGCCCCATAGTCAGTGGGGAGTCTGCTTCTCCCTCTCCCTCTGTCTCTCCATTCTGCTCATGCTCTCTCTCTCTCTCTGCCTCTGTCTCAAATAAATAAAATCTTTTAAAAATAGGTAAATAGAGGGCACCTGGGTTGCTCAGTGGTTAAGCATCTGCCTTCGGCTCATGTCATGATCCCAGGGTCCTGGGATCGAGCCCTGCATCGGGCTCCCTGCTCAGCAGGATGCCTGCTTCTCCCTCTCCCATCCCCCCTGCTTGTATTCCCTCTCTCACTGTCTCTTTCTCTCTGTCAAATAAATAAATAAAGTCTTTAAAAAACAACAACAACAAAAATAGGTAAATAGATGACCAACTGGGAGAAAATATTTGCAATATTTAAAACTGATACAGGATTAATATTTAAAACATATAAATAACTCCTGTAAATTAATAGGGAAAATCAAGAAATCAAATGGAAGAGATCAAATGGGGTAAAGAATAGAAATAAGCAGTTTGCAAACAGAAAATGAAAGGAAGAAAAGAAGTACATGAAACAATCCTCAGCTTCACTAGAAATCAGAGAAATAATAATTAAAACAAGGGTTCCACCTTGCACTTCTTAGAATGGCAAAATATAAAATGGTAAAAAAAATGAAGAGGAAGGAAGGAAGGAAGGAAGAGAGAGAGAGAGAAAGAAAGAAAGAAAGAAAGAAAGAAAGAAAGAAAGAAAGAAAGAGGACAAATGTTTGTGAGTAGACCAAGAACTTACACACACAGTGTTGGACATGTCAACTCAGACAGCCATTCTGGAAAATAAACTGATGTTGTTCCACTCCATTAACTATGTTGAAGCCAAAGGAGGTAGAAATCCCTTTCTTGAATATCTCAGAGAAATTCTTGGACAGGCGTGTAAGAAAATGTGAATGAAGGTCTTCATCACAGCATGGTGTGTGGTACCGGGGGTGGGGAGAGGCAATTTGGTGCCCACAATGGGGCAAGATCAACAAAACTAATGGACACACCAGGGAATACAATGAAGCAGTCAGAAGCAGCAGGTTGAAGGTGGCAAGGAGCCATGGTAAGCCAAAATGTCAAGGGAAAAAAACAGGAATGGACTGAGATAGACGGCATGTGACTTTTAATACCATTCATACACCCTAAAAGCTCACACTGACACAAAACAATGCTAAGATTTTTTAAAGAATGAGGGCATATCAGGGATGCACATCAGCACATGAGAATGGGTGTCTAGGAGGGGGCAGGAGAATGAGATGAGAGCTGGGAATAAAGAGGAAAAGAACAAGAATAAAACAAGAGAGGGGACTTGCAGCAGACCACTGATGACAGCATCATGATCAGGAAGGTGATCAGGAAAGATGATCAGGAAAAATGAACATAGTTAGCCCAGGTTTCCTTAGCTGGGAAAAACATAAAATAAAACAAAGGGAAAAAAAGCAAAAGAAGACCCAGTGATTAACATCTGAGTTGATCATTGGCCCGACATCATGATATCTCTATCTATGTATCTATAGACCACTACCCAGAACATTCCAGCATACAGTGCGAGCAGTTCTACAAAATAAACACAAAGGCTTTCCTCATACTTAATAGTGAAGGATCGAATGTTTTCACCCTAAGATCAGAAATAAGACGAGTCTGCTGTCACTAGTCTCATTCAATATTATACTGGAGGATCTAGTCAGGACAATTTGGGAAAAAAGAGGGGAGAGAAAAAGAAGAAAAAAACACAAAGCAGTCAGACTGGAAAAGAATTATTGAACTATCTCTATTTGCAGAGGATATGATCTTATATACAGAAAATCAGGTTTAGTAAGATTGCAGGATACAAAATTAATGACAAAAATCAATTGTATTTCTATACACTGGTAGGGAAGAATCCAAAAATGAATTTAAGAAATTTACATTAGCATCAAAAAGAATAAAATGCTCAGGAATAAATGTATAGAGAGACAAAACAATAAGATGGTAGTACTCTCAAAATTAACCTACAGATTCAGTGCAGTCTCTACCAAATCCTAGCTGGCCTTCTTGCAGATGAGGCCAAAGTGATGCTTGAACTCATATGAAAATTTAAAGGGCCCAGAATAGCCAAAACAATCTCAAAAAAGAAATACAAAAGAGAAGACTCATACTTTCCAATTTAAAAACTTACTACAACGCTACAATAATTAAGTCAAGGTGGTACCAGATAATGATGGACATTTAATCAACAGAATGAGAGAATCCAGAAATAAGCCTTTATATTTATAGTCAATCGATTTTTGACAAGGGTGCCAAGACAATTTAGTTGAGGAAAGAACAGCCTTTGCAACAAATGGTGCTGGGACAGCTGGATATCCACATTCAAAAGAATGAAGTTGGACTCCTTCCTTATACCACGTGCAAGAATTAACACAAAATGAATCTCAGACCTAAATGTTAGAGCTAAAAATTATAAGATTCTTAGAAGAACACATCAGAAGAAATCTCATGACCTCAGGTTAAGCAGAAGCTTTATAGATATGACACCAAAAAACACCAGTGCCAATGTATAAAATAGATAAACTGGGCTTTACCAAAATCAGAAATGTTTGTGCTTCAAAGGAGACCAACAAGAAAATGAAAAGACAATTCACACAAGGCGAGAAAATCTTTTCAATTATTTGTGAATCATATGTCTGTTAAGGGACTCAGACAAGAAATTTAGCAATAAAAGACAACTTAGTATCTGAATAGTTATTTCCTTAACAAAGATACACACATGTTCAAGAAGTACATGAGAAGATATTCAGCATTATTAGTCATTAGAGAAATGAAAATCAAAACCACAAAATGAGATACTACTTCATACCCACTGGGATTAGTTATAATCAAAAAGACTCATAATAACAAATGTTGGCAAAGATGTTGAAAAAATGGAAACCCTTTGGTGGTGAGAATTTTAAATTGTATGGACACTCTGGAAAACCATTTGGTGGTTTTCTATGTTACACTTAGAGTTACCCTGTGACCCAGCAATTCCATCCCCAGTTATAAATTTAAGAGATATGAAAATCTATGTCCATCTAAACATGTCTACAAAAGTGACCATACCAGAATTATTCATAATAGCCCAAAAGTGGAAACAATGCCAATGTCCATAAATGATGAAAGCATAAACAAAATGTGGTATATCCATGCAATGGAATACTACTCAGCAATACAAAGAAATAAGGTATTAATATACCTACGACCTGGATGAACCTTGAATATATTACACTAAGGAAAAGAAGCCATTCACAAAAGATCATATATGAGTCCATTTATAAGAAATGTGCTGAATAACCAAATCTATAGACATGGAAAGTAGACTAGTGGTTGCTGGGGGCTTGGGGAAGGGGACAATGGGGAGTGACTTCTAATGGGAACAAAGTTTTTTGGGGGGTGGTGATGAGAACATTCTAAAATTAGATGGTGGTGAAGGTTGCACAACTCTGTGAATATACTAAAACCCATTAGGAGCACCTGGGTGGTTCAGTGGGTTAAGCGCCCCACTCTTGCCTTGGGCTCAGGTTGTGATCTCATGGTTGTGAGATGGAGCCATGCATTGGACTTCACACTCAGCATGGAGTCTGTTTGAGATTCTCTCTCTCCCTCTACCCCCCTGTTCATGCTCATTCTCTCTCTCTCTCTAAAATAAATAAATCTTAAAAAAAAATAAAACCATCAAGTTTTACATGTGAAATAGGTAAGCAGAATCGGTATATGAGTGTCTCAATAGAGTTGCTTTAAAAAAACAAAAACTTTGTTTTGATTTTGTTTTTAACATCACTATATGCATCTCTATGCTGAGATTTTCCATTGGAAAGGAAAAGGACTAATTTCATGCTTTTCAAGAAGAATGCCAAATACCTTGCTTTAAATGATCAATCACTTGCAGGCAAAGTAACATGCAAAGTAAATATGGAAATAAGTATTCTTCTTCTTCTGTTGCACAGCATGAGCGCACTGACTGCTATGGGAAAGAAAAAGAAAGTTCCAGTAATGTTTGGCCAAAATATATAGTTACATGTACCAGCACCAGAAAAAAATTTCAGAGCACTGGACCTGGACACTGTGAAAGGCTCTTCAAACTACCTTTCTAGGTTTGATACTAGTACCATTCATGTTGGAGAGAGGGTGGGCATAGTATACCAGAAGGGAAATAAGAAAGGGAGCTGCTCTCTTTGTGACTTTGAGAAAGAGATGTCCCCTCATTGGGAATGAACAGCAGCAGGAATCCAGCATCAGACTACACACTGTCACTTAGTTGCAGTACACCGAGAAAGATGGGATCCATTATCCTTGGCAGATCTTGGTCATCTTCACCAAGACAGAAAAAGTCTTGCTGCCATTTCTTTGTTGTGCCTCACATAGCATATGAAAAGGCTCAAGTCCAAATCCTCAGCAGTGTCATTCACCGACATGGGGCATTTTCACCAGTTAACAAGTATCTCTCCAGATCACCATATTTATCAGACTAATGTTGAGAGTAACTATACGACATATTCCATAATCCACATACTGTCCTTTATGGATGATTTCCCGTTCTAGTGGTGATATGTTTGTTCAACTTGTCAAAATTAAATAGGCACTAGGAGATAGAACCGTATATTTTATTTTTTATATGTTCTCCTAACCCCATGGAACCTAGAGTGAGGTCCATCAATCTATATGTACTAAATAAGTTGGAAAAAATGGTACAGAATAGACTGAAACAATAGACTACAGAAACCAGAGAAATGAATGATAGAAGACACGTCTAAGAGACACACCAACCATGCTTGTTGAGATGCTTCAGTCCCTAGAATCTTCACTTACAAGACAAGAATTTGTCTACAGAAGCTCAGCATGGCAGGTAGACAACATTGCTTGTGGAATAAAAAAGTTCCCAACCAATGCAACTCAGTATTGTTTATAAAATCAATCGTTAAATTTATTCTTCTGTCCGAGGCATTTCCTATTTTAATGTTTAGCAGCTTGTTATCTGCCTGAGAAGTCTCTGAGCTAATCACAAATTCAGACAAAACTGAATTTTATTCAGCCTGCCAACCTTTGTGCTTTTGTGGCCCTCACAGGCTGCCTGGGTTGAAGATTCAGAAGTATTCTAGAATATCCTAGTAGACACAAGTAAAACAAACTAAATGAAGTATGCCCATGTTTGAGCAATAATTTTAAACCTGTCAGATAACCAGGAAAAAAATCCCAGTTTCATTTTACAATCTGAGGTCTGTACACTGTGCATTTAAGGGATGCTGAAATACATGGATAATTGTCTGATTAGTTTGATAATTGCATGGACAGTCAAATCAGATAACTAAGGCAAAGCAAGAGAGAAAATTTTTGAATATCTTTTTTGGGAAGCAGTTGAACTTGAAGCAACTGACTCAGGGTGTATGGCACGGTCAATTCTATGTATAATATTCTAGAGATTCTGGTCACCCAGAAAGGGTCACGTGCTTCAGCACTGCCATGACACCAAGTTCTCTCTCTGTGTGTCTTTCTCCCTTCCTTGCACCCTGACCCATAAGCAGATGCAGGGAGGTGAAGAAGGAGACAACCCATCAGAAACCAAATCATGTCTGTCCTGCACCCAAAGCAATGCCAAGATGACACCAAGGGATGATAAGACATCGAGGAAGGTGGGGTTTAAGGTTGAATTTGGCCAGGGGAGCTGGCTGGTAAAGACAGGCCATTCATCATTTCCAATTTTATTCAAAACAAATCAAGAACTGTCATTCAGTATTGACTTAATTCATTTTTCACTGAATCCATAAACACTGAGAATTATTGGAGTCATGATCCTAGCTTTCATATTCCCACTTGTCTATAGAGGGGAGACAAGTAAAGAATTTCCATACCTTGGGGTAGGTGCTAAGGTATCAGGATGTTACAGAAATCAGATGCTTCTAGCTCATCCGTGAGCTCTATGCCCATCTACCACAGGGGAGCTCAATTTGTCCGGAGGAAAGAAGAGCATTTAATTCCTACCACATTAAGGAGCAGCAGATGGGACGGATGGTTGGCCAACCTTGTTCACAGTGCCTTAGGTGCACTGCAGAAAAAAAACACGCACTAGGCTTCTGATTTGTTAAATATTTTCCAGGATTTGTTTTGATGACAAGAATATATAATGCAAGGGGAGTTTGAGCCAATGCATCTCACACCAGCCTCCAAAGATTCATCTTTCTATTCTAGTAAATACTATTTACAGAGGTGAAACAAGTTCAGGTTTATTCCCTAGTCCTACTGCTAATGAACGCTGAGATGAATAGCTCAGACTCCGTCACTGCAGGAAAGTGGTAAAGCCAACTCGGATGTGTGGTTCTCAAGTCCTGGGGGAGGCCCTCGGAGGATCCGAGGAAAACAGAGTTGAAGAACAGCTAAGCACGCCTTTGGGGTCCAGGTCCACATCCACATGCACCTGTGCAACTCCTTCCATAACCACTTGAGTTAAGAGCATGTGGGAGGTGCTTTTACAGGATGAGCCCACAGTGAACAGAGATGGTTCTTTATCAAGTATGACTCATTCTATTCTTCAGGGTCTTTTTCTTTTTACTGATATAATTGACATATGACATTGTATCAGTTTTAAGTGTACAACATAATGATTTGTGATATATATATTATTAACACAACGAGTTTACTTAATATCCAACACCACGAGGAGTTACAACATTTTTCTCTTGTGACGAGAATTTTTAAGATTTACTCTCTTAGCAGCTTTCAATTATACAATCCAGGAAACAGTATTGTTCACAGTAGTCCCTATGTGGAACATCACATCCACAAGACTTATTTCTCTTACAGCTGGAGATTTGTACCCTTATGACCAAGTTCACCCATTTTGTCCATCCTCACCCCACCTCCGGCAGTCACTCGTCTGTTCACTCATCTGTCAAGTTCGGTTTGGTTTTGTTTTCATTTTCGTTTTTGTTTTATATTCCAAGTACAAGTGAAATCATATGGTATTTTTTTTTAAGATTTTATTTATTTATTTGACAGTGAGAGACACAGGGAGAGAGGGAACACAGGCAGGGAGAGTGGGAGAGGGAGAAACAGGCTTCCCGCTGAGCAGGGAGCCTGATTTGGGGCTCTATCCCAGGACCCTGGGATCATGACCTGAGCCAAAGGCAGATGCTTAACGAACGAGCCACCCAGGCGCCCTGATCATATGGTATTTGACTTTGTGTGTCTGACTGAATTCACTTAGCAAAATGCCATCAAGATCCATTCCATGGGCGTCTGGGTGGCTCAGTGGGTTAAAGCCTCTGCTTTCAGCTCAGGTCATGATATCAGGGTCCTGGGATCGAGGCCCGCATCAGGCTCTCTGCTCAGCAGGGAACCTGCTTCCTCCTCTCTCTCTGTCTGCCTCTCTGCCTACTTTTGATCTTATCTCTTTCTCTGTGTCAAATAAATAAATAAAATCTTAAAAAAAAAAAAAGATCCATTCCATGTTGTTACAAATGACAGGACTTCCTTGTTTGTTATGGCTGAATAATGTTTCATTGTGTGTGTGCATAGATATAATACATACATTATATATGTGTTATATCTGTTATATATAATGTATATATAGTTATCTATATAATGTATATAGAAGGTTATACATGTTATATATCATGTATGTTATATATGTTGTATAATGCATATGTTGTTATATATAAAATATAGATATACAAGGTATATATATGTTATATATACATATATAATATATATACACACACACAATGTATATTGTATAGGCACAATATATATACATCATGTCTTTTTCATCCATTAATTCATCAGTGGACATTTAGGTTTTTTCCATGTCTTGACTAGTGCAAATACTGCTGCAATGAACATGGGGATGCAGATATCTTTTCAAAATAATGATTTTGTTTCCTTCAAGTTCTTTTCTAAAACACAGTTTTTAAAAACATTTGCTTGGAATTATACTACACTTATGTAAGATTTCAAATTGGGAGACAGAGAAAAGACGTGTTCATGGGACTTCCCTATGATCTCTATGCAACTTTCTCGGAATCTATAATTATTTCAAAATAAAAATTCTTACCAAGTCTGTTGGTGCATTAGGCATAAGTAAAGTAAGAGCAAGAATAAAACAATAACAAGACCAGAATCTCTCTTCACTTAGATGCGTATCTGTCAGGGATAATGTCCACCCCCCAGTAATCTTAATGTTTTGTTTTAAGTGACACTTGCTATACCACAACTATCATACAGTCATTTCATTTACTTACTGAATCACCAAAGCACAAACCCTCCCCAATGTCCATAACCCATCCACCCTATCCCTACCCTCCCACCCCCCAGTAATCTTAATGTTTTGTTTTAAGTGACACTTGCTATACCACAACTATCATACAGTCATTTCATTTACTTACTGAATTCCTTCATTCACTGAATAGTGGCTGAGCACCTATTATACGACATAGCATTGTCATAAGTGCTAGGCATAGAATGCTGAGTGCAAACAATATTTGTCCTCATGATTCTTACAGTTTATTTTTTTTATTTTTTATTTTTATTTATTTATTTTTAAAGATTTTATTTATTTATTTGACACACAGAGAGAGATCAGATCACAAGTAGGTAGAGAGGCAGGAAGAGAGAGAGGAGGAAGCAGGCTTCCTGCTGAGCAGGGAGCCCGATGCAGGGCTCGATCCCAGGACCCTGAGATCATGACCTGAGCCGAAGGCAGAGGCTTTAACCCACTGAGCCACCCAGGTACCTGATTCTTACAGTTTAATAGGGAAGACAGCAATTTAAAAGGAATCTCAAAAGAAATGCATAAATTGTCCTTGCTATAAACACGTTGAGGGAAAGGTACATGGTGAGATCATAAAAGCGTCATCCGGAATTCTTATAAGGACCAAATGGGATACCATATGTGAAGTACTTTAAAACCATTAAGTTCTTTGCAAGTGTTCATGATCATTAATATTTGGCGCAGACATAGACGTCTTTTTCTTTCTTTTTTTAAATTCAGTCCTTCATGAAGTGTCCCAACCACTAATGGTTTTCAGTAGTTTCACCTCTTTCTTTGGCCCGACATGTTTTGCCTACCTGACGGCCCCGGGAATTTTAGATGCCACATGAAGCCCACTCAGGCACGTACAAGCAACCCCCACCCACACAGCCTGAAACCTAACCTGGCACAGGCCCCTGAAAAACTGGCCCCAGATTCTCTGAGCAGCTGGCTTTCCTCACAGATTACTTCAGGGCAGTCAGAAGCAGCCCTCTTTGGAGAGCCCGCTAACATGGCGTTGGGGAGTATCCAAGCGCTTTTGAGGAATTGCCAAGTTCAATTTTCAAAGACTGTTGCATCTGCTGACACCAGTATCTATTCCCAGAGAAGAAATGTGACCTACTTTCCTGTTACAGAAATCCCTCAGGACCTTCAAGCATGGCCAGAGCAATTCACATTTCAAGCACGGAAATAACTCTCGGCATCCAAGCTAAGGGGCAAGGAGTGAGTTGTCCTGTCATATAGGGACTCAGATTTTGGGGACTGAGGGGACAAGGAATGTCCGCAGAGAAAGACATGTCTCTAAGGGAATTAAGGGAACCACCCCATCCTCAGACAAGAGTCATGGGATTGAAGCATCTGGGTGTTAAACAAGATGTTTCTGAGATGTTGGGGCATCTGGGTGGCTCAGTCAGTTAAGCAACCGCCTTCAGCTCAGGTCATGATCCTAGGGTCCTGGGATCGAGCCCCACATCAGGCTCCCTGCTCAACGAGGAGCCTGCTTCTCCCTCTCCCTCTGCCAGCTGCTCTGCCTACTTGTGCTCTCTCTCTATCTCTCTGTCAAATAAATAAATAAAATCTTTTAAAAAGAGATGTTTCTGAGATGCAATCAACTCACCTTGTGAGCCACTTCACATTGGGGGTGGGGGAATCTGAAGAGGAATCTGAAATTCATACCATCCATAGTAATGAGAGAACAGGAGATGATGATGAGTTTGGCCCTACTGAGCTCGAAGGGACAGACACCATCAGGTTGAGGTATCCTGAACACAGCTGGCAATTCATGTTTTCCACCTCGACAAGGGACTGATGTGAGAGACTGTCCAAATAGAAGAGGCTACTGAGGTGGTAGAACAGTCAAGCTTACTCAGGGAAAGCCAGGGGCCAGTTGGTGGATAGGATTCCAACCCTGTGGCTCTCCTGAGCTCACCTCTTGGGGTACTTTGAACTGTAACCACATTCTTGCCCACTACGGACCCTGCACAGCTCTGCCTTCCACAGAATCCATTCCTCCACTGTGTTTGGTGAGGAAAGACAAAAGCAGGTGGCCAGAGGCTCTTCCATGTGGTTGACTTAGGACAAAGTACTGAATTCACCTTGCCTCAGTCCCTTATCTGGAAATGGGGATCATGGTAGTTCCTATCTCATAGTGCTGTTGGGAATATTTGAGCTTTTAACACGGTATCTGTTAGTGCTCAACAAGTAGCTGTTATTAATAGCTAGAAATATACAAGACACAGAATAATGCACAAAGAAAAGGTAGTTGTCTATTTTCATACCAATATTACACAAAAGTAGCAGTTTGGCTTAGATCTAAACTAGTAGACCAACAAAATTCACGACACTCAAGACTTAAAAATGTATGTTGAACATTTGTGCATATCCATATATGTATGTAAGCATACAAGTGTCCGAACATACACACACAGGCAGACACATATGTACACACGCATATGCCTCAGGATAAATTACCATACCTGTTTTTCTTCAGAGCACTTGTTGCGATTACAACGTTGCATTTCTCAGTGTGGTTATTTGAAGTCTCTCTTCCCATTGGATTGTAAGCATCATGAGGGCACAGATTTACACAGCACCACAGACCCACTCTCTAACACTGACAATGGCATATAATAGGAACTCCATGATGACTTAGTGGATGAACAGATGGATGGAAGAGAGGTTAAAAATGAGTGGAGAATGGTATCAGACATTCGCTACAATAAAAGCCTCCCCTAGACAAATATTATCCCAGCAGCAAATAACTTGAGAAAAATGGATTTCTTTACTTATCAAATTCCCTAATCAACTCTTAAATTGAATTTTTGTTTTTAAAAACTTGAAGAATAAAATAAGCCATGAATGGATCAAAATGGATTTCTGGATGGTGAATATGTGCTATAAAATCTAAAACAACAACAACAACAAATTTCTTCCCAGCCCTGCTCCTTTCCAATGTATGTGTAAGCCAATTCCTTTTCTGTGTAAGCCAAGCAGCAAGCATTTACTGAGCACTGATTCTATGTATGACATTAGGCCAGCACTGCATGAAAATGGCAATGCATGCCCCCAAAGGAGCTATGATATTCTAAGAGATATATTTTGAAAATTAACATTTGCAATAACTGACATTTATTGAGTTCTCCCTACGTTTCAAACATCGTTCTAAGCACTTTGCAAGACTGACCTCTTTAAAACGTCACAATGAATCTCTGAAGTAGGCATAAATTATTGCCATTTTATATTGAGGAAGTTGAGGCACAGAGAGACTAAGTTACTAACCCAAGATCACACAGCTCTTTTACCATTACACTTTATGTGTTTAGCATTACACTTTATTTTCTCTCAACAAAGCAGCCAAAGGTGGGAATCGGATCTTTGTTCAGGAATGAAGTGTACACAGAGTTTGGCTTATCTTTTTTAGTTGTCCTTTGAACAGTGTACCCAAGAAATTAAAAAAATCTCCTGGGTGCCTGGGTGGCTCAGTGGGTTAAAGCCTCTGCTTTCGGCTCAGGTCATGATCTCAGGGTCCTGGGATCGAAGCCTGCATCGGGCTTCCTGCTCAGCAGGGAGCCTGCTTCCCCCTATCTCTCTGCCTGCCTCTCTGCCTCCTTGTGATCTCTCTCTGTCTGTGAAATAAATAAATAAAATCTTAAAAAAAAAATCTCCTGTTAGTTTTTAGAAATCACATAGCCTTCTTGGAGCCTCTGAAAATAAGTCATTTCATAAAATTTGAACACAAAATGCAACATTGGCCGGAGAACACTACATTTTCATTGTTTTTAATTACATTGAGTTGATCCTTTACAATGTATATGGGTTTCATTTCCTGGTACTTGGAGCAACTTCATCCTAATGTGTCATCCTAAAACAAAGGTCAAGAATAACATCACCGACATAGTCATCGAATTACAGTATCTTGTCATTGACCGAGGTAGAGTGATCTCCAAAATCAGCTGGAAAGTCTCCAAGTAGCTACTGACCACTTACACAGTGACTTGGCATTTCTCTGTGTCTCTTTATTAACTGTAATACAAAATGAGAAGATATTTAATTACAACTTTTTGTGAAATGCCCATGTGCCACCCTACCTGTTTCAACTTTCTTGAAGCTCCACTATTTCTATCTCTGGAATCATCAAATACAGTTTGCAACTAGACACTACCAAGCAAGTTCAACACACCTTCTTTCTCAGAAAAAGTAATGAAGGGTCTTCACCATAAACTTCTCCACTTCCTTGGGATTTTAGCCATACTGTTCCGTCTGCATGGAATGTTCTTCCTCACATTGTTCACCTGGCAACCTCATCCTCATCCTCATCCACTTTAACAAACGTGTCTGTTAGGGATTGATTTGAATGACAGAGATTACCAAATAAGATAAAGGTTTATTTTTCTCTCTCATGACCTGAAATTCATAAGTAGAAAGTTGGGGCTGGCATGTTGGTTGGCTCCACAATGTCTTCCAGGACTTGGTCTTCTTTAATGTTCCTAGTCAGTTATTCTTACCAGATAGCTTCCATTCTGAAGTTTGTTTCGTGGTTGCAAAATGGCTACTGGAGCTCGCTCCTACTCCAGACAGGAAGAATCAAGAAGTGGAGAAGGGAACATGATACTTTCCAGGAGAGCAGAATCTTTAAAGAACTTACCAGAAGGTCTCCTCCCATGACTTCTATTTACCTTTCAGTGGACATTCCCGACTCCAAGGGAGCCTGGGAAATGTAGGCTTAAAAAAATCTAAATTAACTAACATCACTGAGGTTCTGTTACTAAGAAGGCAAAGATGGAAACTAATTAGACACCTAGCAAGCTCTGTACCCTTACTGTGATGGTTTTAAAACACACCTACAAATTCTTAGACACTCCTCTCATTGAGACATGGCATCTGTGTCCCACCCCTTGAATCTGGATTGGCCTTAGTGACTCACTTATAGCCAATAGAATGCATAGGAAGTGACATTACAGAATTTGTGAGTCTAGGTCACAAAAGGCTTTGCCAGCTGCATCTGCTTCTCTGGGACCACTCACTTTCTTGACTCTCCTTCTGAGGTGCTCCCTACTGGGGCCCAGATTCCATACAATGAGAAACTCAAGTCATATTGAAAGGTCACATATAGGATGTCAGTTCTAGCTGAACACAGTCTTTGTTGAATCATCCCATCTCAGGCACCAGACATGTGAGTGAAGGAGTCTCTTATGACCCCAGTCCTGGGCCATGAGGTCACCTGAAGCTTCAGTGTCTTTCCAAACTTCTAGAAGAAGAGGTAAGGAGATAAGGCATTCTTGCTCTGCTCTGCTCAACCCACAGAATCTGTAAATTCACTACAATGGCCATGTTAGACCACTAGGTCTGGGAATGGTTTGATATGAAGCAATAATATCTAGAACACCTCTCTTGCTCTAGAAAAAGACGATTGCTCCTAAATGTTTCTATCACTAAATGTTTGCATCATACAGCTACACTTTCTATAATTTCTATTACCTAGGATATAGCAGTCTTCACTGCGCGTTTGCAGAACAAATGGGATATATAGAGTAACTTGCTTTGTTTTAGTTAATTTTTAATGTGACATCTTCTCACTAGACTGTGAATGCTAGGGCAGGGACCATCACTAAACTCTGTGAAAATGAATTTACAATGGATAACTTTGGGGATCTAACTAGGAATATACAGGGATGGATTTGGCTGCCCTCTGAAACACTGACCACAAAGATTTATGTTTTATTTTTATGGGAAGGCAATATAGGTTGTTCAAGCAATATAGTTAGTTCACAGGGAAAAATCAAATCAGGGCAAAGGAATGTCAATTACAATCCCATAATGTAAACAGCCTGGGCTTATAGCCCAGATTACATCACCTTCTAGGCCTGACCAATAGTCTTTACCTGGCCACACACACACTTAATGCTGCCTAGCCCTGAAGAGGAATGAAACAGATGTTTAGGGACCCAGGCTCACTTGTGACACTCCTTCCACCTTCAAGTCAATGAATGTCCCTGGTAAGTATAGCCAAGATGCTGGGTACACTCAAGATACCCCAAACTGTGGCTTGGTGCATGGCGGTTACCAAAGTCTAAGGTACAATGACAAAGCCGTGACCTCTATTGGTCCACTGCTATTGGGTATGCAATTTTCAATGCCTGAAATTCTATAGCATATTCATTAAAATTGGTATACCAGGTTATGTTGCAGTAACAAGCATCCCCCAAATCTCAGAGGTTTAAGTTGACAAAATTTATTTTTCATTCCCCTGAAGGTCTAACGTGGGTCAGCAGACCCACCTTGACACATGCTTACAACTGCTGAAACAGGACAAAGGAAAGTGGCAAATTGCACATGGATTCCCACAGCTTGCACCGGAAGTGACACGTCACTTCCACTTCCATTTCATTGGTCAAGGAAGGTCGTGTGGTCACACCTGATTAATCAGGGCTGGAGAAGTTCAACCTACCTTGTGCTGAGCAGGCAAGAAATTGGGACACCATAAATCCCACAGAGGGCCATCTGAGGGGTATGCGTACCTGTAGCCATTGACACACAGACAGCATTGACACAGGGACTCCACACTGCCCAGTGGCAGGCACTAATAACCTCGTGTGGTTATTAATCACAAAGAGATGACAGGGGATTATCAGAGAAGTCTCACCAGGAGGCTGCTGAGAAGTAAATAGAAAAGAGGAACTTCAGGTTAGGAGGGAAGAGACAACAGCTCTTAAAACTATCTTTAAGTAGTTGGAAATTCTTGGACAGACCCTTCTACTTCTCAGTGTCTTGTCTCCCAATAAATATCCTAAGGCTACGGGAGGATGTTGTTTCTAACCCACTGGCCACCCTGCCGATGTATAAGATAATGAGACTCTCTCAGACAAGAAAATTCACAAATACAGAGCAAGAGAGCAAAAGAGAGAGAAATGGCAAAGCACTAGATTAGATGCTCACAGAGAGAAAGCCAATGCATTATTCAGAGGCTGGAAGTTTCCATTTTCCCTGACCCCCCAGATTGCTGCTCCCCCAAGGCTCTTGGCCCTACTGGATTTACACTGGAGTCCTTTCAAATGGCGGGTCAGGTCTCAAAACATTTCTACTGTCAATTTAAGAAGGAACAAATATCTTCATTCTGGGTGGAAAGAGAAAAGAGCCAGCTCTCCTTTACATCTAGAGCTGCCCTTGAAAATACAAGCTTATTAACCTCTGAATCGGTGAGGGAAAGAATAAAGGACTCATAGGACAAATCTCAGCCAAGAGAGACTCCGGGGTAGGTTTTATTAGTAGTATAACTTCTTCCCTCAGGAATTTTATGGGGAGCTGTCAGGTAGCATGGACCTTGGCAGCAGAAGCCACCCGACGGCTCAGTGTCTGAAGGCCTTGTGTTGAAAGCATATTCTCTGCAGGGTCTTGATGTATTTTTAAGCAGACAGGCAGGAATTACTTATTCCTCCCAGTGTATGATTTCTCATTTTTCTTCCAGCAGAAATGGGGAATGAATTGCTCTGGGATTTGCAAGCTTCCTGAGCATTTGAGAGGGTGGCAGTTAGAATGACAGTAATGACTTAGGTCTCCTCTGAGGGTGGTCCCTTCATTATGGGGACATCTTGGGCTCGGGCTCCATCACTCACACTCTGCCACTCTGTCCACAGCCCCACTTCCCACTCTGTCCATCACAGCCGTGCACTGTGTAAAGTGGCCTGTCTCTGTCTCTGGGACAGCTTGTCAGCCTCACCTGCCACCCCCCAGATGGGGCACAGGCTGGAGCAAACCCCACAGAGTTCCCTTCCTCTCCCTCTCTTACAACACACATACACATACCCACACACACAAAGACACGCATTGCACCCATGGACACACAAGAGACCTTGTCTTTAAGTGAACATTGTAAGCAATCTTACGAATGAATAATGACTCTTAAGGAGGAAGGTGTGGAAGTGGGGAGAGCCAGATCCACCCCCTTAAATTTTGCTAGGGTTAAGGAGTCAAGGGTATTGGTTAATTATATGTACCAGGACTATAAAGCATGGGAAGGGACTGGGTTTCACAATCCACACATTCACATCTTTGTCAGATTTCCCCAAAAGGCAATTTAGAGAGTGAACATCCAGTGTTATATGTAGCAATATGGAAGAATCTCACAGACGTAACGTCCGGCAAAAACCAGAAGACACAAATGTGTACTATATACTCTTTTAATGTGAGTATTTAGAGCTGGAGTCAAAGAAGTCATGATAATGGTGGACCTGTGGCTACTAGGAAATATGAGGAACTTCAGGGGGCTGGTCTTACCTTGCTTCTTGGGCTGGATGTTGGCTATGGGAGAGCATTAAGTTTATGAAAATTCATCACTTTTATGATGACACAATAACGAAAATCTGATCATATCACTCCTCTGCCTCCAAAGGTTTCTTGGCTCACCATTGCCTATATGACAGATTCTAAAAACCCTGCTGATTGGTCACTTCTCCATGAAGCCTGCCATGACTTCAGTCATCCTTCATCACTCCATTATAAGACAGACTCCATCACAGGGCAACACGTCTTATCTCTGTGTGTGTTTTCCCAATTAAATCACACGAGTCCCTGGGGCCACAGCTGGGTCTTCTTCATCTTTTGGACCTGGGCGCTTAGCACAGTTGCTGGCATATCGTAGACACTTTATAAACAAATAGATAAATGAATGGATGAATGAATGAATGACTTCTACTCAATTCTCCTCAGAGCCCCAGGTCATCTTGGAGCCAGCAGCACAGGATCACGGGCATGGGGAGGTATATTGGGAGTAAGCTTCCTAAGGATCATGGCTCCCTCTCCTTGACACACAGCTCACCCTTGGACCTACCTCAATCTGGCCTCTGGAACTACCACTCCACTGGAAAATCTCTAGCTTCGGTCAACAATGACATTATAAATGTCAAACCCAATGGGCTTTTTTTGAGTTTCATTGTGGGGAACCTCTCTGAGCCTCTGACATTGGGGAACTTCATTTTCTTAAACCATCACCCTCTCCTGGCTTCTCTAACAGTACTCTTGTTCTCTTCCTACCTCCCTGACAGTTCTTTCTCTGGCTCTTCTCTTGGCTCCTCATTCTCTGTTCCTAAGCACTCACCCCTAAGGCCATATTCTCTTCTTGCCTGAACACTCCACACGCCCATCTGCCTCATGCTGATGTCTCTCTTCCCCAGGATGTTAAGATCCAACGTCCTACTGGAGAGAGTTCTTGGGTACCGCCACAGACACCCAGGATCCAGTATCTGACACTGAACTTGAACTTTTCTCTCCCGAATCTATTCTTTTTTTT
>LNAC01000424.1:973263-1012942 GCA_002007465.1 Ailurus styani
CATCACAATCTTTTCTGTTCCTCTTCCTGCCCTCATTGCTGTGTTCCCAGAAGTCCTACCTCAGCTCAGGTGATTTGCCTGTTGGCTGTCTTTTATTTTGAACATCTGCTTCTCTAATCCTCTTGCACTACTGCTTCTGCTACTTACCTGGCTGTGATTTGATTGAAGGATTTGTTAGAAAACCAGAGTCTCAGGTCCTTAAAAATAAGGGCAATCCCTACTACTTCTTCTTGGCAGGGGTGCTGCTTGATCTGACAGGAGTGAGTGGGGAGGTAAGTTTGTGGTGTTCAGGGTGGAATTAGGGAAAAGGTGAAATGAGGTGAGGCTGGGAGAGTTTACAAAAAAAGACTAAGGGTCATGAGAGAGGACTTGAACTACCTCTATTTTAACCTCAGACTTTCTTATTAAGTTCTTTCCAGCTTATCTCAACTCCGAGGGAGGCAAAGCATCCTGCAGGCAGAGTATCTCCTGATGGGAACTGGAACTACCCCCTCAAGCAATAAGTACGGCTCTGAGCCAGCAAGACACGACAGTGATGGATTTGACCTTCACTGCCCACCTGCAGGTCCCCACCGAAATTTGTCCCACATTTTCCTTATATACACCCGTAAGTATTTTTGGCACTTTGGAGACCTGAATGGCCTCGCTTCTCCAAAGCCTTCCCAGCACAACCACCAGAAGTGTCCAGGCACTTTTTCCTCCCTCTCCAGAGAGCCAGAGGCTCTTACTGCCTGGAGCTCCCAACTTAAATCATAAAATGAATAGCTGGGCACCTGAAACTTCTCAACCAGATGCCACCAGAAGACAAAAGCTGAGCAAAATGCACGCACTGTCCTTGGCCCATAGCCTGGCCAAAGGGAGAACACAAATACAGCTGACTGTTGAAGAACCTGAAGCACAGAGAGGTAACATAATTTCCTCAAGAACACACAGCTAGTAAATACTGCAGTTTGTATTCAAGCTTTGATACTGTGATTCCACAGCCTGGCATATTTAACTACTATTCATATTGTCTCTCTAGTCTGTGAAAGATGTTGTTATAGACGTTTTCTTCAGTGGGTTTCCTCTTGGAGAGAGCTGTTAGTTGAGAAAGCTTTGCCCAAAGCCACCTAGAGACCCAGGTGAAGGTGGGAGCTGGAAAGGGCTTATGTTTACATAAATTTGCCTTTCACTGGCCTGAGGCTGGGAGGTGGTTCCTGGAAACAGTTCTTCTGTGGGTCCACACATCACCATCTGAATGCATTTGGGTTTGCCCTTGCTGGGTTCAGCTGACAGTCAACTGGGACAAAGTGCATTTGTGACATGCACTCCAGCCCTTTCCCACCCCCAACAAGGTTCGCTTAGAAACTGGGAGAAGACACAGCTACTGGTGGTGTTCCTTAACATTCTACCACTCCTCCACCATTGTCAATCAACTCACTCCACCCTTACCCTCATCCTGCCTTGCTTCTGGCATGTTGTCTTCAGACTTACTACAGCAGAGATTCTAGATGTTGGCAGGGTGGTGAAATCTCTGGAAATCCTAAGCTGGCAGAAACCCTGAGATGAGCTCTCCTAAAACTTCATTACCTAAGCTAGGAGGAAATCAGCCTATCCTAAATTATGCCTGCTTCAAAGCTGGCCCATTTCTCTAGTGCCTTGACCTCAATTAAAAAATATGTATATGTTTTTAATGTCCTTTAAAGAATGCCACCAAATCATCTCTCATCCTTCTTCAGGCTCAAGCAGTCAATTCCTTGGCCTTTTGGAAAAGTGTTTCTCTGTTATCTCAACAAGTTCTCTTGTCTAGACCTTTGCAATTCAAAGTGTGGTTGGTGACCACCAACAGCAGCAGCCCCTACAAGCTCATTAGAAATGCAGACTTGGGGCGCCTGGAGGGCTCAGTTGTTCAGGTGTTCAGTTCTTGATTTTGGCCTAGGTCATGATCTCAGGGTCATGGGATTGAGCCTCATATCAGGCTCCATCCTCAGCATGGAGTCTGCTTAAAATTCTGCCTCTCCCTCCCCCGCTGCCCTTCCCCCCACCCCTGTTTCAGTGTCCCTTTTTCTCTCTCCAAGAAAGAAAGAAAGAAAGAAAGAAAGAAAGAAAGAAAGAAAGAAAAGGAAGGAGAGAAAGGAAGAAAAGAAAGGAAAAAAGAAAGAAAAGAAAGAAAGAAATACAGACTCTCCACTCTCAGCCCAGATCTACTGAATCAGAATCTGCACTTTGCAGGATTCTCGAAGGATGCACATTTAAGTTTGAGAAACACAGATCTAGACCAGTGGTTCTCAAACCTTAGTGGGCACTTGAAGTCCTAAGAGGCCTTGTTAAAATCCACATTTCCAGGCATATTAGTAGGTGTCGAATGACTTTGTTAATGGAGTGAGTCATTCCAGGCTGAGATTGCGGGGCTCAATTCTCTTGGAAAGTAGCCAAACCTTTTACGCCTAACATCCTCATCATCAGCGGCAAACATGGCTATCCACCTTTATTTCCCTCTGCTCACACGACTCTAGGGATTTTGCTTGGACCCACCAACCCCTTGCCCCTGCCCTGCCAGACCTTTCCACTAAACCTCAGAAGAACCACGCTGGTAAACAGGACACCATCCCTTGTGCGCCTGGGTGGCTCAGTGGGTTAAAGCCTCTGCTTTCGGCTCAGGTCATGATCTCAGGGTCCTGGGATCGAGGCCCGCATCGGGCTGCCTGCTCGGCGGGGAGCCTGCTTCCTCCTCATTCTCTCTGCCTGCCTCTCTGCCTACTTGTGATCTGATCTCTCTGTGTGTCAAATAAATAAATAAAATCTTTAAAAAAAAAAAAACAGGACACCATCCCTAAATGTTCCTTCTATGTCTGCCCTTACTGAGCCCTCCCTGGCTCTGCCCCAGGTTTTACATTCCCCAAATGTTTTCATACCATTGCTTTTCCCTCTTGTATAACTCTTACACTTCAGGGCTCAGATGCAGGGATGGCCTCCTGTTCCCTCTCAGACCCCTTCATCTTCCTGACATCCCTTTCCATCCTCAGAGGTTCTTGGCCACCAAGAGCCTGGATGACAGCATCATTCATGGTTCACTCAACCCAACCCCACCCATCCATTCCCAAACTGAGTAGCACAGATACTCTTACTGAAATGCAAACAGAAGGTTCCATCGTCCTAAGGATAGCAGTCTGGCTCCTTACCTTGGGTATAGTATTAAGATGTGCACCCCAGGCCCATCTCTGCCCTCCCTTCCCCCTTTCTACACACTGTCATTCTCTGCTCCAGCCATTGGGAGCTGCTTCTACCCAGAAACAGTCACACTGCACCTCCCTTTGTCTCCCCAATCCTTACTTGCTTTTCATGACTCAACCCAAATGTTGTCTCCTCTAGAACATCCTCTGTGAGCTCCCCTTCTCTGGGTTGCTCTCAGTGTGTGCTCCCAGAGAACCAGATGTCTCCCCTCTGTACTGTTAATAGCATTGGGTTATATTGCCTCCTACTTGTTTGTTCTCTGTCCATACATAAGGTAGGACTTATGACTCATTCTCTCTACCACTTAAGATTTTGAGCTGCAAATTACAGAAACCAACCAAAATAGTGGTTTAAACAAATTGGGAGGTTTGTTTTTCTCATATAACAGGAAGTCTAGAGGTCCATTTCAGTGATTTGATCATGCTGCCGATGATGGATTCTTTCAAGATTATTGTTCCAAAGTCTTTAATATATGGTCTTTGTCCCTCATGTTCAATTTTTGGTCCCAAGGTAGTTGTTCCTTTCCAGCACCCAGTATACTTCCCAGAGGTGAGAAACGGTGCAGACTGACAGGCAAAGATGACTGCTAATTGAGCCAGGCCCCTTTTAGCTGCAAAGGGGTTGGGACATAAGGTTTGTGACCAGACACATTTCTGCCCTGAACAAACTGGGAATATTGTCTTAAAAAAGAAAAAGGAGAGAATGGATATTGAGAGGCAACTGTTGGTGTCTGCCATGTCCTAGAACTTTTGGAGCTTAACAGAAGCCCAAGCCAAGAGTACAGCTCAATAAATAAATTTCGGTTGACTGAATGAATGAGTTATAATAATGCACGTAACCAGATCTATAGAGTCATAGAAGGAAGATATGGGCATCACATAATTGGCACTGGTAGGGATAGGAACTGAGCTGATTCCTGCTTTGACAAGGGAAGAGGACCTCTCATATATTCTCTCTGGGGCCTTCCCTCAGATCTTCATGCTTCCACGGTCCCTTCTTTCCTAAGCCCTTGTCTACATGGTGCCCACGTGGTGTCCCTTCATGGGATGGCCCTAGAATCTCAGGCCAGTGTGATCTTCCCAGGTGCTCCAGGATCTAAGGTACTCCTCCTCTGGGCTGAAACAATTTTTATTATGGGAAATTTGAAAATACAATTGTGAAAATAAGACAAGAACAAAGACTCCTGCCAGCCAGTCAACATCTCAACCTAGCACCTTCTAAAATGTCTCTATATAGACATTTTTCAAAACAAATTTTGAATACGTATATGTACGTTTCATAACCCCTCTGCTTATTTTATCATAAACAACTTTCCATACCAGTTAGCAAATGTTTGCCATAGTTTTAAGTATTCCTGCCTTGCGTTCCATTGTAATGTCTTGTTTGTACTTGATCTTCACTTTCCACCCACAGCTCCACAAATCAGACCTCAGGCTTATATCTAATGTGTCAGCTTGGGTCCTACAAGAAGCAGATGCCAGGATGGATCAAGCAATACAAGAAATTTCCTGGGGGAAACGCCTGAAAAGAATCAAAGGGAAAGGGCACAGGAGGAGGCAGGGAGAGACTTCAGAGCAGATAAAGGCCTGACTCCAAAGAAGGGAGGGTTGGAGGAAGGAGAGGGATTGGATAAGATGAGCCTCAGGTCCAAGCCAGGCCCCTGGGGAGCCTCAGAACAAGGGTTGCCCTGCTTCTCGTACTCCCACAGTGTTTAATCATTTGCTGGCAGCAGCACAGCCCTGGTGTGAACGCTGAGTGGATCTGAAGTTGTAGCAGCTGGAGACTCTCATCCAATGACGTTCCTCTCAGTAGGTTCTCTTAGAAACTCCATGGATGCCATATGCATGCTCTAAGAGATTCAGTCGTTTCCAGCAGAGTATGAAGATGGAGCATTACCTAATTAGTCTAAAATAATGGGCTAGCTATCCTGTGCCCAGAAACTAAGCTCTTCTGGAAAGGCAAATGTGGAGGAAGATGCCCCCACATGCTGGCCCTTCCTGGCAGCAGTCCGGGGTCCTAGCCGTTCCGTGGCCTTGACTGTGGACGAGCTGTTTGCCTAGCTAATGACAGAGGAAGGACATCCAAGTCAGGGTGAGCTAATTAGGAGATAAGTAAGCCCAGGTCTACAGTATGAAGAATCATGTGTTTTCTCAGAACAATAACTCTCTCAGACTGCTGCAAGAATGCATTCTGGGAACCTCATGATACCCATCAATCTGACAGTCTGTATTGACCTCTGAAGATTGACTGTGACTACTTGAAGCATGCCTCTTCTGGCCAGCCACTCAGCCCTGCTTGGGGCAGAAGTTGTATTTTAACTGTTTCAGCACACTTCAGGTGTCTCCCTAATCCAAGGGTGAAAACTCAGATTGTTACATGGGGCTTGTTAAACGAAGTTGCACCAGGTCCGGGAATTTTGGTGCACTGGCTCTGTTGGAGGAGGATGCCCAGAAAAGGGGGTGAGGGAAGCCCGGTGGAACAGGGGAAGAAGTTGAGCTGGGTTGTGGGCTCAGCTGGAGTTGAGCTGCAGCTTGATACCATGGAGAGCTCTGGCATGAATCCTGCTACAAGTTGGTCCCACCTCGAGGCAAGAAGGCCAGCCTTTTGTATACCTAGGTCAGTTACTCCTTGGCAAGGAGATGTCCCTTGTGGGAAGGGGCACACAGCCTCCTAGGGGGCAGCTTCCCCATGGCTGAGAAAGAGGAGGGGACGGCTGTCAATAGTACTCATGGAAGGTGGAGGTTGCAGACAGTGGACCAGGTCACAGCCAACATCCACGAAACATCATGAGCGAAGTAGACCCGTGGTCTTAAGAAAAGAGAAAGAAGGGACCATGGCAAATGGAGAGTACAGGCTTGTCTGGAAGGACCATGGGCTCTCCGCCTCAGACAGTCAGGGCTGGCTCAGCATTGCCAGTTCATCCGATATTTTGAGAGAAGCTGAAAGTCTGGATTTCTTGTGAAACTGCTGATTTTTAAATGTCAAGCAAACATTGGGAAGGCCAAACAAAACCCTGACATGGGTCTCCAGTAGACCATCTCTGTGGACTCCTTTCTGCTTAGCACAGCAGAGTCACTTTCCTTAATGTCCTTGCTGCATATCAGGGCTGGGAGCAGATTGGGGACATTGTAAAACACAGTATTGTGAATCCATGAGAATTTGGTTTTGCTACAAGTGGCAGAAAACCAAAAGCAACAATGGCTTAAAGAAGACATACATTTTTAATGTAAATATATACATATATATTTTTTAAGAAAGTAAACCATCTATACAGGAAAGTTCCTCTCTAATGTAAAACAGAGTTTAGAGATAAGCTGCTCAGTGCTCTCAGGGCAGCTCCATAAATCCAGGGACTCAGGCTGCTTCTACTTTGTGCTCTGCCATTTTTAAAACATGGTCTCTCCCTAGTGATCTAAAATGGTGCTGTCCAACATGGCAGCCATAGATAGCTACCAGAGGTGCTCTGTGGAACTGTGGCTAGTCCAGTTGAGATTTCACAGTGGAAGTGTTCAGACTAAGTCTCCCCTGAATGTGAACTTCGGCATGTGGACCATTTTGAGCTGAAGGCAAATGAGACCCTATGGTCTCAAGAGATACTTTTGTCCCTCCCTTAATTGCCTAGAAGAATCTCAATTGAGAGCTTTCTCAGAATTAGAGTTGTTATAAGGGGTACACTTTATTTAAATGACTCATCTGTATGGCGGGGTAAATATCTCATTACCAAACATCTTCCTTACTGCCCCGTGAATTATCTTCCTCCCCTTTGACGCCCCAAGCCCCCATCCCATTCCTTAACTCAGGATGGCATATAGACCTCATTTCATCTTTCTTTGAGCTTCTCCTGTATGTGAGGTTCCTGGATATATGAAATTAAATTTGATTTTCTCCTATTAATCTGTCTCATGTCAATTTAATTCTTAGCCCACATAGAAGACATTTTTGAAGAGTAGTGAAAAATTTTTCTTCCTCTACAAAAGACTTAGTATAATAAAAGAAATATATAAAAGCCTGGAAAATAACTTTAAGGTGTTGGAGAAAAAATTCAACTACATTTGAAGATCTAATTGTCTGTATTAAGCCATTCATGAGTTGGGCAGCCTCCCATTTGTGAGTAAGGAGTTCAGAAGAGTCATACAAAATGGAAGGTTTTTATAGGAAGGAGGGTGGGGGCAAGGAAGTTATTGGCAAAAGAAGAGGATCGTTTCAAGCAAGGTCATTTTCCCTTATGGGGAAGAACAAGAGGTCAGATCATCTAGATGATCTCATCTTCCTTTGGGGGATGGAGAGGGATTGATGTGACAGATTTCCTCACTGGTGCTGACCAGCAAACTCCTGACTGACCCGTTAAAACTACATTTCTGATGAAGGTTGAAACTATGATTAGGATAGGTTTTAAATCCAGGTTTGGTGACCTGGCCTAAGTGACACCATTTTGAGTATATGGTTTTTATTTTTAACAAAGGTAAATGTTAGATAATCTGGGCTCAGAAATAACACCCCCACCCCTGGCCTTTCTCAAGAGCTGACTTTCCTTGTAAATCCCGCCATCTTCCCTGAGGCTGCCTGTCCCAGTCTGAAAACTGCCCTTGTTTGTCCTCTGCTCTTCTGGCTACTCCCAGATCCTCCATGTTCCTTCCACTTCATGTACAGAACCCTTCTGAAACAATCTGCTCATCTATTTTAGTCTGGTCCTACTGTGGACATTCCCATAATAGAGGATTCTGTGATCCAAGGAATTTGTGATCATTGTATTACACAGAATAAAAAATTGGGGGCTTGCAGGACATGTTGAAATCCTTAATATGCATTGTAAATCTGCAAAAGGGTGAACTATAATTTGAAATAATTCATGCATATGTGAGCACACACACACAAACACATATATATGTATATGTGTATGTATGTGTATATATGTGTGTGTGTGTATATATATATATATATATATATATGAGAGAGAGAACATCTCAGAGGACTGGTTCTCATTAAACACCCTTTGGGAAATGAAGAACTAAGCCTGGAATACTATACATCTATTAAAAAGGGCACAGTAGGCTTATATGTAATTTGTTAGAAGGATGTCCATGATCTATTAGGTAGAAACACAGATTTCTCAACAATATGAGCACATTCCTTTATTTTCATTAGAAAAATAGCAGGGGGCGGGGTGGATGTGACTCCTAGTCTGCCTGGTGGGCATGCAAAGGGGCTGGAGATCAGTCTATCACAGTGAAATTATGGTCCCCCCTGGAAGAGAGGGGGGTAATTGGAGGGGTGGGAAGGAAGAGTTTGTTCTATTTCTTATTTAATACAAAATATTTTAAGTATGAGAAATTATTAATGATTTTACTTTTTTGCAGACTTTCTGTATTTTTTTTAACAGAAATCTTTAAAATTCACAATGAACACATCTAGTGGAAGTCTCTGCTATCTCCTTAAGTTTCTGCTCATAAGGGTTTAGATGAATGAAAAATGATGTGTATCCAGTGCTGGAGCTTTGGGCCTTATTTTTATCATGAAGGATGTTTGTCACTTAAATTTGACCATTAGTGTTAAGTTTGCTGAAAGAAAAAAAATTTACCTCTCTCAGCTTTCCAATTTCAGACAGGAATGTTGGCCGGAGATAAATACAAAAGGGAATGGATGAAGAATCAGTGTTCGTGGTTGACATCTAATTGTTACAGAGCCAGGGAGTAGAAAAATGAGAATGTCTCTAAGGCATCTCTTCTTTCTTCCCCCTACCTACCTGCCTTCACATTAGCTGAAATGGAACAATTTGTTGGTTTCCTTTTTTTAACTGTACCAGAGAGATGTTTGAATAACTCTTTGTTGGTGAGCTTTTGGTACTCCCAATAAATTTCCCCTATCAGCCAATTTTGTCTTCATTGTTCACAGTGCCGTTGCTACGTCTTTCAAGAAATGAGAAAACTGTTATGGTTAAGTAATAAAGAGATAATGCTGTGTGACAAATGCCTGTGGAAGCAAGAGCCAAAAAGATTTAATAATATCCAGTGAGTTATGACCATAATCACATTTTCTATTTGAAACAAACAAAACTGGTAGCAGGTTCCCTATGGCAGATCTTAACTCCATCTCTTCTCTCTCTAGCGTGGGATGCCTGGTTCCTGACTCTTAGACTGTGACAGGTTGGGACCACCCTGAGGTTGAAGATGTTGGGTGGATTGGGGTGATGTCTTATGTCAAGGTGCCCCCCAACTCCAGGAAGAACCCAAGATAAGTATTGGAATGTGCCAGCAGGGGAGAGGACAAGCAAGATGGGGAAGGGGGGAAGATAATCCAAGGTGTGTAATGATTAGGTTGCTTCTCCGGTGAGTAACTGGGACTCAGTCCTGCTTGGCACATCCATGAGACTGTGGAGAAGATGCCTCAGAATTGATATACCCATTTCCTCAGAAGGATATGGGGACATTAATCCTTCAACTCTTGTTTCTTCTGGTCTGTGCATTGCTCCTGAGGTGTTCGTAGCACTTCCAGACAGCCCTGCGGTGGACTGAGCTTGACAGAGAAAGCCTATAGGGGGTCCCAGGTGTTTGCAGGACATCCATGGAGAAGGTAAGTGCCAAGGGGATACCGGTGGGGTGTGAGAACCTCTTTCATAGGCTGAATGCATAAGAGGCAGATCTGTGATGCTTTTATGTGATCTCCAAAGTTGGATTAACCTGTCTTCTTATTAACATTGGCATGTGGCTCAGGGAAAGAGTGGTGAAAGAGGAAGAAGAAAGAAGGAGACAAAAGAGGGATGGAACGAGGGTGAAGGAAGGTGAGGGGAGGAAGAAGAAGCAGTGTAAGATAGAGGAAACCCAAAGTGGCTTGGGACATTAGCAAAGTGTCTCCTTGCTGTAGGCCAGGTGCACTGTGAATATTTGTGCTCATTTACGTGATAATAAAATAGGGAGAGTGGACCAGAGAGGAGTAAAGACCATGCCTGTGATAAGGGTAGTTGCAGCCCCTACAATGCTTCCACTAGAAAAGAACCGGGCCTCTTGTATGATTCACATGGATTAACTTGATTTTCACAAGGAGACTGCGATGTGGGTATTATGGTCCTATTTTGCAGATGAGAACATTGAGGGACAGAGAAGTTAAATGATTTGTAAGCCACCATTTATTTCAGAATGAGCTCCAAAACTCACGTTCTTTCCCCTGCAGAGTGTTACATACTCAGAATCCCTGGGAAGAAAATTGAACTTGGAGAAGGTTGAACCCATCAGCCCAAGTATCTCTTGACGTTAAGCCTTTGACTTTGACACAAGGATGTGACCCGTTTGCTTTGGCCTGATGGGTTGGGTTGGTAGCAGTTCCTGGGTCACCATGGATGGAAGCACTTCATACAAAATGGGGGCTTGTTTGGCCCTTCTGGATGCCCAGGCACTATGTTCTACTCCCCAGGTTCCTGCACAGAGCCCAGCTTCCTGAGGATTGTAAACTCTGAGTGTATCTGGTGATGTCATCCTTAGTGTGGAGAGTGATATTCTCATTATAGAAGCAGACCCATCAGCAGCAGGTGGTGACTGCACCTAATTACTTTTAGGGCACCTATAACGATTCACTTTGAGAACTTGCAGGAATAACTGATACCTTATGTCAGAGCCTGAGACAAGCTTCATTCGGAAGGCAGTTTACTGGGATGGGAACAAGGTCTTGCCTGAGCATAAGATAGGCTTCTAAGCCAGAACACATTTTGTCTACAGTTAGTTATAAACCAGCTAGAACAATCAAAATTGTCTTGAAGCTGGATAATTGAGTCAAGTCAATACCTTTATAAAGATGGCTATGTGAGTACCTCTGTATGTAAGAAGCAAAAGACAATGAGACTTCACCTAAAGTGTTCTAAATGGGAACTGGACTTCTTGGACTCATTCATTCATTCATTCATTCATTCATTCATAAGGAACTCAGGAGGATGGAGGAGAGACTGGAACACTCAGGAACCCAGAGAAGTTTGGCCATCAGGATTTGTTGGACTAACAACCCCATGAAGGACACCTTCTAGGTAACTCAAACTATCAGATGCTGCCCATCTCATAGGGTGACCCAGGGATGTCAGGAGAGCACAGAGTCCTTTCTTTTCCTAGGAAGAGAGCCAGAGTTTCGTGTCATACAGAGCAATAATGTGCTAGCTTTACTGCTCCAAGTATCTTACACCTGGAGGAGATGACCCCTCCCCACCCCAGAAAAAGTCCCATATCTGAATCTAATATCCAAACTAATACACAAACCAGTATCCCTGCTTAGCTTACTTTATGTTTTCTTATTTAGTTTCAGCTCCTTCAGTACAGGAGCCCTGCCTGGCTGAGTATCTGAGTCTCAAAAAATATTTGGTGAATGAATGAATGAGCTCTGAGTATACACCTATGATAGTTACTAGTTCTCTAATTAGTTCTCCAAACCCACACTTCCCCAGTCTGTCTTTGGATGGCTGGCAGATGGCAAGCCCTGTGATCTCTATGGCCATAAAGATCTAGGACAGTTCCCTCACCCCCCAAATTCCCTCATGCCGTCCCTAGTTCTGTTCTTCCTTCATCTCCAGCTCTTGGCAATCCCTGATTGCCTTATAGTGCCTTATAATTTTGCCTTTTCCAGAATGTCATATAAACTCATATAGAATGTAACTCTTTGAGTTGTACTTGTTTCATTGAGCATAACTTATGTGAGATTCATTCACGTTTGTACAGAAGTCTGTCCCTTCTAGTTGCTAAGCAGTATTCCTTTACAGAGATATACAGCAGTTCTCCCATTCAGCAACTGAGAGACATTTGGATGGTTTCTAGTTTGGGGCAAATATGAATAAAGCAGCTGTAAACATTCATGTGTAGGTTTTTATGTAGATGCGTTTTTATTTGTCTTGGATAAGCACCTAGAAGGGGGAATATCTGCATCATGGGATGCATCATGGGGTGCATCATCTTTTTATATTTCACTTTATAGAAGAAATGGCCAAACTCTTTCCCAAGGGACTGAATCATACCAAGAATGTTCCAGTTGCTTTGTATCCTCGTCAGCACTTGGCATTGCCATTTTGGTTTTGTTTTGGTTTGTTTTTTTTGTTTTTTTTGTTTTTTTTGTTTGTTTGTTTAGTTTAGTTTAGTTTAAAATAAGCATAGAGTGATGTGGTACATTATTAAAGCATCTGGGTGGGACTTGGGAACCATAAGTTCACCTGGGAAGGTTGCATAGCATCGCGGTTAAGAGTCTGGACCCTGCAGGCAACTTTGGTATCTACCTTTGGGAACATGGGACTCAGTTTCTTTGTCTGTAAAATGGGGAGAATAATAGGGTATCTACCTTGAAAGGTTGTTGAAAGAATGAGATATATGTAAATTACGGATACAGAATAAGTACAACCTCAGTGTTTAATTTTTTTTAAAGGTTTTTTATTTATTCATTTGAGAGACACAGAGAGAGCTAGTGAGAGCAGGAGTGCGGCGGGGAGGGGCAGAGGGAGAGGGAGAATCAGGTTCCCCTGCTGTATGGGGAGCCCAACAGGGGGGCTCCATCCCAAGACCTGAGGATCATGACCTGAGCCAAAGGCAGATGCTTAGCCGACTGAGCCACCCATGCATCCCCTAAGTGTTAATTATTATTACTAGTATTTTTCTCAGGGCTAGAGCCCTCTGCTTAGCAGTGTGATGCCCACATTTGCATAAAAACAAGCCTGAGACATCACAGGTCACACGTGTGGGGCTGCAAAGTGCAAACCTTAAAGCCTCTCTACTGTCTCTTACATCTTCTCAAATGCCGGCACCACAGCTCTCTTTGGAAGCCACACTGTGCGGAAGGCAACGCCCAACTTCACTTTGCAAAAGTCCAATTTTAAAAGCAATATTTGAACTTCAGTGATTAAAGAAAGCATTTGAATTGTAATAGATTCCCATCTCTGTCCAAACAATATGCTTTTAATAGGAACCCAGCTTGTGATTTATACTGTTTCGCTTTGATCTGCAGTGCGGTGTGCATCATCATTTAGACGGAATTACTCTGCAATCACACACACGGAGCTCAGACTTGTGGTAATTGCACAAAGAAAACCTCATTACCCTGCAATATGCACTTCAAAAACAAACATACAGCCTTTCCTCCCTCTAGTGGCACATTTAAAAAGCAACCTCAAGTATCAGGGAGGCCAGTCTTCCCTATTAAAAGGGAAGGAAACAAATAGAGAATTTACACAAGACTTGGGAGTTCATAGTATTTGTTTATTATTGATTGTGGGGAAAAGTTTGCATTTTATTTATGCAAAACGATATTGCTATCAAGATAACACGCCGGATCATAGCCACAGGAGTTTTGTGATTTAGCCTCCCTTGGCACTTCATTTTTTACTAAAAACGGTAAACTAAAAGTGCAAATACTAGGTAGTCAGGGATTCTGATTCCGGGCTGCTTCTGGGGAGGATGAGAGGCCCTCCCCACTCCCTTGACCTTTAAAGATTTATTTATTTTTTATATGTGTCAGAGAGAGAGAGAGAGAGAGCGAGCACAGCAGGGGAAAAGCAGGCAGAGAGGGAAGCAGACTCTAGGTAGAGCGGGGAGCCCGATGGGGAACTTGCTCCCAGGACCCTGCGATCGTGACCTGAGTTAAAGGCAGAGGCTCAACCGACTGAGCCACCCAGGAATCCCTCCCTTGCCCTTTAAATGTTTCGGGGCAACCGTTCTCTATCATGATGCCTGGCTGCAGGGGGATGCATAGTGTCACCCCCAAATTCAGGTCTACCTGGAGCCTCAGAATGTGACCTTATTGGGAAATACGGTCTCTTCAGAGTCAAGATGGGGTCATGCTGGATTAGGGTGGGCCCTAAACACAGTAACTGGTGTCCTTGTAAGGGAAAGAGAGCGCACGCAGAGACAGGCTCATAGGGCAGAAGTCCATGGGAAGACAGAGGCAGATATTGCAGGGAAGCATCTTGTTAAAAGATAAACTGAGGCATATTACAAATTTGGAGAGTTTATTGGAAGAAAAATCAACTCGAATCCGGCAGCATCAAACCAGAAAAGGTTAGGAGCACCCAGAGGACAGGAACCAGTGGGGGAAAGGGTTATATAGAGAGGGCGGCGAGGAAGCGAAGAAAAGAAGTGATTTGATTGGCTGGAGCTTAAAGCCCAGTTGCCTCTGATTGGTTACCCTTAAGTTTCCATTTCTTAACCCTGGGGCATTTAGAGGCTGAGGTTTGGTTTGGTCCTGCAGGCCGCCCCAGTGGTAGGGCCCCTTCGGTGTAATGGTCTCCTTGTTTAATTAATTTGATAGTCCACAAGCCAAGGAATGCCAAGGGTTGCCGACAACCACCAGAAGCTAGGAGAGGCATGGAACAGGTTCTCTTCTCTAAGTCTGCAGAAGGACCCAGCCCTGCTGATACCTTTATTTTGGATCTCTGGACTCCCAAACTGTGAAAAGCTGAACTTCTGTTTTAAGCCACCCAGTTTGTGGTCACTTATTATCATAGACATAGAAAAATAATATACTTACTTTGATAGGTGAGAACAAGGAGTCTCTCTGTAATTACTGTTGTGTGCTTATTATATAATTCAGGCACATAGTGAGTATTTTATAAAAATTCACTTGTTTAATTCTTGCTATCCTATTGAGATAGCAACTATTATAATACCCATTATACAGATGAGTAAAACAGAGATTCAGAGAAGTTAAATAACTTGCCAAAGGCCACATAACTTGACATTGTTTAGATGTGGCTGTCATGTTGCTCTCTCATACCTTACAAGTATCCGAGATTGTTATATCTTTTATCTATTTTACTCAAGTGTTGTACTGAAGAAAAAATCACATTTATAAACCATGACAGTCTTTTGTATACAGTGTAATGGATATTTCTACATATGTAGATTCCCATGTAGCCACCATACAGATCAGCACCCCAGAAGTTTCTCTCACAACTCTTCACAGATGATATGGTTTCAAGACTTTTAAAGTATTAAGCTATGTAAGGGGCACCTGGGTGGCTCAGTCAGTTAAACATCTGACTCTTGGTTTCAGCTCAAGTCATGATCTCATGGGTCTTGAGATCAAGCCTTACATCAGGCTCCATGCTCAGCAGGAGCCATGCAGTGTGCTTTCTCTCAAATAAATAAATACCTCTTTAAAAAATATATTAAAGTAGGGCGCCTGGGTGGCTCAATGGGTTAAAGCCTCTGCTTTCGGCTCAGGTCATGATCTCAGCGTCCTGGGATGGAGGCGCGCATCGGGCTCTCTGCTTAGCAGGGAGCCTGCTTCCTCTTCTCTTTGTCTCTCTGCCTGCCTCTCTGCCTACTTGTAATCTCTCTCTCTGTGTGTCAAATAAATAAATAAAATCTTTAAAAAAAATAAAAAATATATTAAAGTATTTTGAAAATCATATAATTTTTTTAAGATTTTATTTATTTATTTCACAGAGGGAGAGAGATCACAAGGAGGCAGAGAGCAGGCNTATTAAAGTATTTTGAAAATCATATAATTTTTTAAAGATTTTATTTATTTATTTCACAGAGGGAGAGAGATCACAAGGAGGCAGAGAGCAGGCAGAGAGAGAGGGGGAAGCAGGCTCCCCNCTTTAACCCACTGAGCCACCCAGGCACCCAGTCATATAATTTTTTTAAAGAAAATTTTCAAATATTACAAAGCTATAAAAATCAAAAATTTCTCTCCCACATTATGCCTTATTTCTATACCCAGAGTTAATCACTGTTGATGGGTGGAGTGTATATCCTTCTAGACTTTTCTGTGTTTTACTTTCACTTATGTATGAGGCTACACACACCTAATTCTTGTATAAGCATGTTTTGTACATGGGTGTATATGCACATATCTCCACAAATGCCCACATATACATTGTTCATGTAGGTTTTCTAATATGGTACAATTTTATAAATCCAGCCTGAGGCTTGCTATCTTTCTACTTAATAAAGAGCCCTACCATTTAAAATTTTCAGCTTATACAGATCAACCTGGGAAGAGGAACACTTTGGCTGCCATTAGTCTTTGAAAGAAGTTTCTAAATGAAGCTATCACAGTGCAAGAAGGGAAGGTAGAGCAGACATTCCAGTTTTGTCCACTCCGTTCCACCCCACCTGCTTCTAACCTTCTTGCTAGAGGTTGAAAGATAAAGCCTATATTTGCCGGACTCCCTTACCACTGGGGGGAACCCAGTTACTTTCAGGAGACAACTATAGTATTTGGAAGGCAACAATAAGATAGAGACTGTTCTGCTGCTATTTTGTTCCCTCTTATGTGTCTGCAGTGGAGTGTGGTCAAGGGGAGAGGGCAGCCATGACAGCCAAGGTCCCAGACTCTCAGAGAATAGGGCAGGGGAAACCCACTTACCAGGAGGGGTCACAGCCGAGGTGACATGTTTTTGGAGCTAATGGTGTGGTGGTGGCTTCCTGACCTCAGATCATTACAGAGCCCGTGTGGCCTGGGGCCCTGGGGAGGGTCTGAGGCTACCTGACCCTGGCCCCGGCAGCAGTTCCTTAGGGAGGTCTGTTCCCAAGATCCTTCTGGAAACTCAGCCTTGAGCCTTTCTGCCATCCTGCCAATGGCTTTGGGAATGCCTGCTTCCTGTAGTAGGTCCCTTTCTGTGTGAAATAGGGTGGCTTGGACAATCACAGTTGAAACTACTACTGAATCAGAACAAAAGGCAGAAGGACAAAGACCAGGAAGTTCTTCTTGGAGACAACATCTCTGAATTATTCACACGTATTAATCATACATTAAAAGAAATGAATCGTTTCAATTCATTAATGGATAATGAAATGATTAATAACCAAAGAGGTTGCCTTGAAACATTTATATTTGCCTTTAATATTGCGTTAGAACTGCTAATTTAATATAGATGTCTCATGCTCTGGATATTCACATTGCTGTTGGGAACTAAGGAAGCCTCGCTGGGAATGTGTGATGTCCTCTTCTCCTGCCCCTTCTCCTGTCCCTGGAGGCAGGTGACCAAAATCACCTCAGACCACGTCCTAAGCTTGGTGAAATGGTAGGTCAATATCCAACAAATGTGGTATGATAGCATCCCCGGTGCCTTCCCAGCCAGCTCTGTCTTTCTGTTCCTTTGTTTATTTTATTTTCTATACATCTCTTTAGTTTGAAAAGGGAGGCAGTCTGCACCAACGCTCCTGGCTGCTGGGAATATGCCAGACTCACCACCTGGCCCACATTCATCTCTGTTTCTTCCTGCCCTGGCCCCAGCAGAAAAGGGGAAGAGAATTTGTTGGACCAAATCTGAAGACATTGTGAAGTGGGTTCTCTGGGATATGTCAAAATGTGTGACACCCAGAATGGCTTGAAGTGCTTTTGAAAACCCCTCGAATCCATTTAAAGCTTCTGCAGCTTCCCAAAAGAGTGTTTTTCTCCTGTCTTAAGGCATATGACCAAAAACAATTTTCTGAAAGAGGAGCCTTACAAAGTTAATGGACTGTAACGACAACAGAGCTTCTCTGCGTCAGTAGGTTATATGGGCAGAATTCATTTCACTGTGAATCTCATTTCCAGAGAGGAAGAGAGAGTGCAAGAGCGAAGGAGGCAAGAGAGAGACCCTAAACCTTCTCTAGCCGGAGTGCCATACTTTGAGCTATAGAATTTTTGAGCACTCTATTTTCAGTACACGCTTTAAATCGGAGGTAGACTTATTTCTGGCATTGGAGAGAAGAAACCCATCTTTTTACTGTGCGGTGCCCAGTGTCACATCTGAAGTCCACTCTATATGCATCTTCTTTCCCTCCTGGCTGAGGCCTGAGGCTCAGGCTCCCCCCCTGGGTTTTGGCCCCTCCTTGCCATTCGGTCCTGGGGACCCTGTCTGAGACTGGAGGTAGAGGTCTTCTCAGCCCTCCTCTTTGTTCTCTCTGAAGACAGGAATGTAGATCTTTCACTGATCTCACAATAGAGGAACCAACAGCAGAAGACAAAATAACTAGAAAGGTTGTCTTTGGCTCCTTGGTCTCTGGATTATGCCTTCTGACCTTGGCATTGACATGCTAATGAGAATAGAAGCATCCTGACCCCTGAGTGTGGAACTCCACAACTACCCTCACTCTTTCTCTGTGGGGCTTTAAAGGTAAACTCCACCAGGTTCTAGTCTATAAAGACCCTCTTATGCCAAGTCACCAAACCTGGACTTAATGCCTAACCGGAATGCAATTTTAACCTCCTCCAGAAATGTGATCTTAACCGGTCAGTCAGGAATTTTCTTGTCAGCACCAATAAAGTTATCTGTCACATGGGCCTCTCCATACCCCAAAGAAAGATAAGGTGATCCATCTTATAACCCCCTGATCTTCTCCCTAAGACAAGGTGACCTTGCCCTTTCTTTTCTTTTGCTAATAACTTCCTTGCCCCTCCCACCTTGGATTTTGTACAACTCCTTGGAACATCTCTCTACTTGCTAAAAGGATGCTGCCTGATGGCTAAATCATTGAATAATGCCAGTTAGATCTTTAAACTCACTCAGTTGGGGGTGCCTGGGTGACTCAGTTAAGCTTCTCTGCCTTCAGCTCAGGTCATGATCCTGGAGTCCTGGAATCAGTCCTGGGATCTAGCCTCGTGTTCAGCTCTCAACTCGGCGGGGAGCCTGCTTCTCCCTCTCCCTCTCCCTGCCGTTCCACCTGCTTGTCCTCTCTCTGTCAAATAAATAAATAAAACCTTAAGAAAAATAAAAAAAATTTTAAAAAGTAAACTTGCTCAGTTGAATTTTATATTTAACAGGTCTTAGCAACTTTGATCATGACAAGTACCAAATAGTCCAAGTTGCTACTTGTGTTTTGTACCAGAAATCCATTCCCTTTTGTTTAGTTTCTATTGACCAGAGTATTTAAAAATAAGGCCTATAATTTCGTGCAGGGATTGGCAAACTCTGACTCCCAAGCCAAATTTGGTCACAACCTACTTTTGTACAATCCTCAAACTAATGTGTATGTGCATGTGTATACCTAAATTACATATATGCTTAATATATAATATACATGCCTAAGAGATATCATCTCATGTGTCACCTCCAATAATTTGGTTGCAGATATTTGGAATACCCTATTAGGTTGTATTTAGGCTTGGCCTGAATGAGATTGGTGATGGATTAGTGATGCCTGGACCCAGTTTTGTCCCTGGAAAGGGCCTTCGATAGCTGACTCAATCTGCTAGACTCTGCCATGTGCAGAGTAAACAATCAGACAGGACCTCCCATCTCCCTTGGCTCTGATGCTCCGCCTCCCCACAATGCCTGCAAGGAGCCTTCTAACAATTGCTCTGACTTTCCATCTACCTTCATCCTGGGAAAGAGTTGTCTTGGATGGAGAACTTGAGTACTCTGAATCCTGAAGAGGCATCTCTTCTCTTGCACATTAGTAAGCTGGCATAATTCTGACATACATTTGATGGGTTGAGTTTGTCAGTGAGCGTAGAAAATGAACAAGTAGAATCCTGGATGTCTACATGTGGTGACCAGACCATAAGCCCAAATTGTCCACACCAAGGGCAGAAACCTTGGGGTAGGGAGGTCCTGCCCAGGCAACCAGCCTGCAAACCCACCATCCTCACTTGCCTCCCCTCCCCCCATGGCTTGGTCATCACTCGGTCTCAGGACAAGGCTCTGTGAGCTGACACAGGTCAAAATCAAGTTAGCTGCTGGTAAGGGGTTTTCTGATCCTCTCCTGAGACACTGCCCTCTGTTGCGCTACTGCCCCAGCCTCAGACTCTTAGTTCCCCAGCCTTATCCCTGTGCTGTACGGACTGGAAGACCGATGAATTCACTGGGCTGCAGGGAGCTCTGGCCTTCTGGAGGACATCGAGTTGGCTCCGCATTTCCCTTAGTAATAATTGAATGTCAGGATAATAAATGAAGGGCAGGGAGAATGAACCACAGTCTCATTTTCAGCAAGCTTTGTGGAAGAAGGAAGGATGAAGATTTTAAGATTTCCAGAATTTTAAAGTTTTAAGTTATTTTGGTGTCCACTCTCCTCAACGGTTTGGAGAGTAATTTGACAACTAAAGAAAATGCGAGTACGGCCTAATTTCTCAACTCTGGTGGCTAAAAATTCTTTTTATGGGAATTGATGTAGACCCTTCCAGGGACAGAACTTCATGACTGACCGTGGGGAACAAGTAAGAATTCTGAGACAGGGGTTGAATCACCTGCTTAGATACTTATTCATCATTATCATTCTAAGTAAATCACCTTGACTTGTCCACAAACACTAAAATATTTGTCCTACCCACATTACCTTATGGGACTTCAGTTCATTTGATTTTCCTATCATCCATCTCCCTCCACATAATGAATCTTTTTTTTTTAAGGGAAATCACACTTTCCCACAGGTTTAGGTGAAAATGACCCCTCCTCACCCCTGACCTTAGCCACCTTGGTGGTTAGATGATCCTGTACTGGCCAGTCAGTGTGTTCTATGGATCTTCCAAATGCAGGAAGAATTTTTCTTCTACCCTTTTAGGGTCCCTGGCTAGGTCTGAAAGGGAAACTGTCAAAGATTAACAAGAGAAAACCATACACATTTTAGTAAATCTTTACATGTATTGGGGGCTGAGAATGAAGACCCAAGAAGTGACCAGAGCAGGAAGCTTTTATACCTTGTAAATGAGGAAATAATAAATCTGGGAAGAATTGACAAGACAGAGGGATTTGGGGTGGGGCAGTAAATGGTGAAGAAGTGACTAGGGAGATAAGGGTGAATTTAACAAGTTTGTTTGCAGATTCCTCTGGTGCCCCGGCTGGGCTGGTAAGAGTCTGTCTCTAGTAAAAGCAAAATTTATTTCCTGCCTTCAGGCAGAAAAGGGAAGGTTTTTCTGTGTTTACTGCTTCCTAATTGCCTTCAGCTCAAAATAATTTTTATGTAAAAGAGGAGTATTTTGAGGTGACGTATTCTGGTTTCCTTCAAAGTTAGTCCATCAGTGGGAACAGGACCCGAGGTGAGCCTAATTACTTAATTCTGCGACTCTCCTTGAACCACTTGGAAATGAGGAGCCCTGTTTTCCATGATACTGCTAGTTTTAAAAAGGATATAAGCCTGAAGATTCTGTGGTCAACGTGTGAATTATGTCAGTATAAAGGAATGCAGAAATGTGCCATGAAGAAAAGGAGGGATGAGCCATGATGAAGTTGTTTGAGCTCCTGAAGCCCGCCATGTCTGCGGGAAAATTAATACAGGGAAACCTCACTACAATGGAGCTGGTAAGCCAGAAGGGGGAGCTCTCACTCCCTGCCATTTAACATCAATTATAGACTGGGACAGGAAGAGAGGTACCTTGCATTTCCATAAAGAAGTCTTTACCTTACTCCCCCAGCAGGAGGAAGATTTTCCCCTTGCCTGGTAGCACTTTGAGTTTACCCAGTTGTACTATTTGTTTATAACGCCCCCCACTCATTCCCCCACCCCCACCCTCCAACCAACTCCCTCCTTTCCTCTATAGAAGAATGTTCCTCTCCTTTGTTCTCTGAGCTTGCCTATAGTTTTGCCATAGCTTGCTTGTCCCGAATTGCAGTTCTCTGCTATTTTGGAATAAACCCATTTTGCTGGTAAAATAACTGGCCCTTTTATTTATTTATTTTAAAGATTTTATTTATTTGACAGAGAGAGAGAGCACAAGTGGGGAGTGGGGGCAGCAGGCAGAGGGAGAGGGAGAGGCACCCTCCCCGCTGAGCAAGAAGCCTGATGCGAGTCTTGATGCCAGGACCCTGGGATCATGACCTGAGCTGAAGGCAGACGCTTAATGGACTGAGGCACCCAGGTGCCCCTGGCTGTGTTATTTTTAAGGTTAACACCTGCCATCAGACTTTTCTGTCCTGGGAGTCAACAAGTTCCTTTTTGTTCAATCCCTTTTGTGATGGAGCACTTTTATCTATAAATGAGAAAGCCCACTGCAGTCAAGAGGTTATGTCAAATTCAACTTCCAATTTTATCTCTATGGTATCTATTACTCATCCTCTCTGCCACCTCCCTCAGAGTCCCAGACACTGTTAACGCTCCCCCATGGTCTGCTCTTCAAGAGCAACTAGTGATCTTTGCTTTTGCTAGTTTTTGTTTCCTTTTTTAAGTTCTCACTTTGAAATAATACATGATTTACAAGAAGTTGGCAAAATGTGGACAAAAGAATTTCTTCACACCCTTCTCCCAACTTCTCCAAACATGAACATCTCAATCCATCACAGATGAAGTGCTACTATGAGGAAATTAACACTCATACAACACTATTCACTAACCTGCAGACCTTATTCAGATGTCACCATCTGTTGCACTGATGTCCTGTTCCTGGACCAAGTTCAAATGCAGGATTACATGTTGCATTTAGCTGTCTGAAATAGCTGAAGGCAGTATTTGGCCCTGGAGTCATAGGACCCTACTTGTAGCGGGAAGCTTTGAAAACATGTCAGTTAATGTCATGCCTCTGATTCAAACCTCTTTCTTTTCCTGTCCTCCCGCTGTTTGGTGTTCCACCTCACTAAGAGAAAAAGCTTGAGTCCTGTATTACTCAAGGTTTTCTAGAGAAACCAAACCACAGGGCTGGGGGGTCAGGGGGAGAGGGAGGTTTATTTTAAGGAATTGGCTTATGTGATTATGGAGGCTGGCAACTTCAAAATCTACAGGGTGGACCATCATGCTAGAAACCCAGGGAAGAGCTGTTAGAGCAGTTCAAGTCCAAAGGCCATTTGCTGGCACAACTCCCCCTGCTCAGGGAAGTCAGTCTTTTGCTCTGTTTAAACCTTCAGCTAACTGAATGAGGATCACCTACATTACGAGGAGCAATCCACTTGACTCAAAATCCAGCAATTTAAATGTAAATCTAATCCAGAAACACCCATAGAAATATCCAGAATAATGTTTGACCAAATATCTGGGCACTGTGGCCCAGGCAAGTTGATGCATAAAGTTAACCACCACAAGTCCTTATCAAAGCCAGAAAGCCCCCTGTGATCAAGGCTCACTCTCCAACCTTGCTTCCCACCCCTGTCCTGCTTCATAACTGTGCTTAGTCTAGACCACTGATTGTTAAACTTTCCCTTGCAGCAGAATCAATCACCTGGAGGGTTTTGAATACAGATTCCTGGGCCCCAGAGTTTCTGATTCAGTAGGTCTGTGTCTGTGGTAGAGCCCCAAAATTTGTAAGTCTAAAACTGTCCTAGGTAGTAAGGACCCAGGTTCTAGACATACTGATCTTTTTGACATTTCTCAACTAATAAGCATTCTGAAAGTGCTTTCTGCCAAGAAAACTCTTTCCTTGGGAATTTGCATCCAATCAGATATTGATAAATACTTAATAGCAGACTCTGAAAAAAAAAGTCTTGATTCATAGCATCTACTGATCTGTGGTGTACAAATCCACCATAGCTGATTTTAAGCTCCCAGCATGGAGTCACTGAACACGGAGTTGAGAAGAGGTGTGCTGTATTAATTCGTGGGAGCCAAGATGAACTGGCTCAGTGCACCAGGGTTTGGGTGACTTCTTCATGTCTCTGCTCAATGTCACCTCCTCTGAGCGGGCTTCCCTGATGCCCAGATATGGCTTGGCATATCTTCCCTTCACCAGGTAAAAGAGTACAACCACGTCCCAGTCATCCTTCTTGTCTTATTTTGGTTCATTGCAATTATTTCCACCTGTGATGGATTTCTATTTTTAAGTTTTCATTGTCCCCTACTGAGTCATAATCTTTAAGAAGGCAGAATTTTGTTTCATCCCATGTTGCCTCTAACAGAATAGGCGATCCATAATTACCGGCTGAAAGTATAACTAAGTGAATGAATGAATGAATTTATGCACATGTTTGTTCATTGTCTGTTTCCTCCACCACCCCCTACTGGAAGGTAATTCCAAGAGGGCCAGCACTTCCTCTAGTTTTATTCACCATGTGTCCTCATCTGTATGCGGCAAACACAAAATAAACAACCTACCAAGCTGTGGTGAACATAACATGAGGAGGTGTGTTTAAAAGTGGAAGGGAACTGGAAAATTTTGTTACAAATGTAAAAGGAGCTTTACACCTACCTGGTCTCTAAACACGTGTAAGGAAACGTTCTGGCTCCATTAGGTGGAAAGTAGAGACGAATCAGATCCTGAACTGACTCTCCCACTTACAGTTCTTGGAAAGAAATGAATACTTGAAGTTGAATCTTTGTCTAAGGGTCTGCTCCTGGGAGAACCCAAGGAAGCACAGGGCTTAGGGGTTATGATTACCTGTTTTGGTGGCTGATTTTGAGGAACTTACAGTTGGGGAAGCTAAAATGTTCACACAAATTTTGAGAACACAAAATTGAAAAGGATAAATTCATCCAAAGAAGTTCACGTAGCGACTATCTCGAAGGAAACCTAATTCGGGAGGACAGTAGTTCACAAAGTGTTCCTAGGATCAAGAGTATATACCCACTTCTCTCTACTCCTGTGTGACTTGCCTTGTCAGACGGTTCCCTGAAAAGGCAGAGCTGTGCAGGAAACCTGGTGGATGTCAGTCCAAGAAATATGGGCAGCTCATCTGCATATCTTTTAGTGACCTTCTGGAATGACAGCCAAGCCACCAATGCTTCCCTGTTTGCAAATGATAGAGATCTCATTTCTGGGGACGGCGGGATTGATGTGGCAGCCGCAGTGCCATTAGACCTGGAAGATGCTCTGTTCTCATTACTGTCTCCTGGCAACATAGTACCAGATGCCGCCATGAATATTAACGATCCTCTTTCTCGTAACCTTTTGCGTCTTCCTCCAGCATCTCGGGGCTGCAGCCAGGGATCGCTGCTTTCTGCTTCTGCAGTCTCCATCTCAACAAATCTTTTCTTCTTCTCTTCCTGTTTGAGAAAAGAATTATTAATGAGATTTTTATCTAAGGAGAGGGTTTCTACTTCTCTATGGCGACGCTCACTTGCCAAGCCATATCCCACTTTCTAAGAAAGATAATGGCACTCCCATTCTACGGGAGCTTGTCTGCGATCACTTTCTCTGAATTTATCTGCTGGGTGGAATACGTAATTTGCCTAATATCTTTGCTTCTCTGGGTGTGGAGTTTAAAAATAAACATGGAAAAAAATCAATGGGAGAATGGGGGCAAGGGGGAGAAATCAAATAGTACTAAAATTTCAGTGAGTTTCAAGATTCTTTTTTTTTTAAGATTTTATTTATTCATTTGACACAGAGAGAGAGATCACAAGTAGGCAGAGAGGCAGGCAGAGAGAGAGGAGAGAGGAGGAAGCAGGCTCCCTGCCGAGCAGAGAGCCCGATGTGGGCCTCGATCCCAGGACCCTGGGATCATGACCTGAGCCGAAGGCAGCGGCTTTAAAACACTGAGTCATCCAGGCGCCCTGAGTTTCACGATTCTTATCAGCTCCCACAACTTCAGAGCTGTTATGTGTGGCATAGCCGTGGTCACTCCAGGCTCCCCTGTCTGATGTCCTTTGGTTTTTCGTGCTAAGAGGCAAACCCTTGAAAAGGTGAAGCATCTCGGGTTGCTCTTAACTGGAGCTGTCTCGTGCCTTTAGCTCTTTGCTTTGTTTCTTCAAACCTCTACACGTTGGCCAGAGGTTGTCCTTGAGGGTGATTCAAGGCACCACAGAGAGTAGAATCTTCTTTTTTCCTTCCTTTTATTCCTTCCTTCCCCTAATATTGAGAGTGAGGTGTAATTAGTGGTTTTAGAACACAAATTTTAGAGGGATTGAGGCCGGTAAATAGCTCCTGGTTCTGTTATTTATTAGTTTCTGAACCCCAGGCAGTATTGCTCCATCTCACTCAGCCTTTGTGTCATAGCCGTAAAATGGAGCTCAAGGCACCAACCTCCCCGTGTTGTCAGTAAGTTAAATGACATAAGATCTGTGAAATGCTTTGCGCCATGTCTAGTGATAGTAAAGATTCAGTAAATGGTAGCCGGGTGCAGTAGATTGTTTACATAAGGGAGCCTAGAGCAACATGGCGCCCGGTATCAACACCACTCAAAAGGAGTGTGGAATTGGTCACGTGACTTGCTTTCACCAGTGGAATAGCAGCTAATGGGAGAACAGTAGTGCCTTGATAAGTGCACGTGCGCTGGTGTTTCTGTCTGGGAATGCTGCCATGACCAGATGAGGAAGCCCAGCCTCGCTCCTTCGAGAGCGAGGGACCCCATGGAGAGAGAGGCCCCGTCAACCCTGAAGCTGAATGCAGCTGCATGAATGAGCTCAAGCTCAGTGCAGGAAAACCACAAAGATAGCCATGGGATTTTGAGATAATTTCTCTTTTTATTTAAGTAGCTAATTTTGGGATCATTTGTTAATGCAACAAAGACTAATTGATGGATTTCATGGCTATTTTTTTTCTTACTTAAACCACACAAATAATTTCTTGAGGGGGTGTTTCTATTCTCTACTGATGAAGAAGTGAAGGTTCTAGGCCATCAGGTAGATGCTGCCTTAATTGTCTAGATCCTTAAGCTAGCAGCTAAGGTATAAGCATATTTAAGCACCGCTCCCAGCTGAGACAAAGTCTTTTCACCTAGATGGACTCTTATGTAAGATCTTTTGGTATTTGTTAGCTTTCCTAACATACAGTCAAAAAAAGCATGACTGAGCTGAGGAAATGAGTTTATAACCCAAATCAGCTCTCCTCTCCTGCCCTAACAAAGGAAGCTGGCAACAGTTGCCCTTCTGACATTGCTGTTCCTTGTTGATGTCTTTGCAGGTGCACTGGCATCACCTCCTAGCTTGACAGATGAATGGAAGCTTCTGGAAGCTAGTTCCAGAAAGCTTAGAGACAAAGCAACAGCTTAGATAAAGGGCATCCTTCTGAGGTTCTCTCAGCTCTCATTCTGACTTGTCTCTCAGTGAAATAAGTTGCTACACATCCAAAATGATTCCTGGATTTCATCATTAGAAACAAATCCTTTTGGTTAAACTCTGTAGTCTTCAACAGTCTCTCAGAAAATCCAAATACCCTCCAAAGGACAACCCATCAATCCAGTGAATTCCTCACTGTGAAAAAGCACACATAACAGACTTCTATTTGTGGGCAGCCAGTGTTAATGCATGGATCTAGAACAGTGCTGTCCTACAGAAATATAAAGTGAGCCTCAGATGTAATTTTAAATTGTCTAGCAGCTACATTAAAAAGAAATAGGAAGGATGAATTTGAAAACTTTTTCTCTAACCCAACCCAAACTCTTGTTTTTCAATGTATATCAATATGAAAGTTTTATGAATATTTTGCAGGAATTTTTCTTACCAAGTCTTCAAAATCTTGTATGTGTTTTACACTTCTATCACATATTGGTTCTGTCTTACTACCTTTCCGGTGTTCAATGGCCATCCAAGGCTAGTGGCCACTGTCTCAAGAGCCCAGGACTGGAGATCCAGCTTATTGGATCATAAAGAGGGAGCAGGAAGCTGATCTCATGGAGTTCTAGGCACATTAAATAGGGTCCTACATGAAAGTTCCATGTCATCCTAAAGAACCACACAGCCTATTCCAGAAGTCTCTGTGTAGTTTTAAGCATGAATGACTTCAGAAGTGTCAATGCTACCGTGTACAAAAAAAAAAAAATTCTTTGACAGTTTGATTGTTTAAGTTCACTTTCACACATTTTACACAATACATCTTTAATTGAATTTTCTATGTGAAGTAGTTTTCCGGCTAATGTCTCTCAGGCCAGGGGATCTGTTGTGGGATTTTTCTTGTTTGGGAATGACATCACCTGATGTAACTCCATTAGGCAGTTTCTGTGGGGGTCATGTCAGAACTATCACATATGTGATGAAGCCTCTCTTATTGGAGGATCACTGAACAGCAGCTGATAACATTTACAATGTTTAAAAATGGACTATAGCCAGGACGCCTGGTTGGCTCAGTCAGTTAAGTGGCTGCCTTTGGCTCAGGTCATGATCTAGGGTCCTGGGATCAAGTCCCACATTGGGCTCCTTGCTCGGTGGGGAGCCTGCTTCTCTCTCTGCCTCTGCCTGCCACTCTGCCTGCTTGTGCTCTCTCTCTGACAAATAAATAAATAAATAAATAAATATTTTTAAAAAATGGACTATAGCCATACATAACACAGGACAGTGGTTATGTTAAATTTAGTAAGAACATATTACCATCTGCAAATTTTAATAATAAGTTTCTTTCATTTTTTTAGAAAAGAAGTAGGAAGGGGAAGAGAGAGAATCTTAAGCAGGCTCCACGCTCAGCACAGAGCTTGATCACAACCCCGAGATCATGACCTGAGCCAAAATCAAGAGTCGGATGTTTAAAAGACTGAACCACCCAGACACCCCTCTTTATTTTTCTTAAGTGGGTTCCACACCCAAATGTGGGGCTTGAACTCACAACCCTGAGATCAAGAGTTTCATGCTCTACAGACTGAGCCAAATGGACACCCCAATAATTAACTTTTCAAATGCCATGTGTCCTAAGTTCATAGCATTTGTACCAAAGCAACTAAAACTAAAATTGGCTCTAGCCTTCTGGACATCCAGGATTTACGTCACTCACCCTCAAGGTGATAAGAATTGCTTTCCCCCAATCAATCCTAGCCTGTCTTCACAGAATTATCCCCCAAAGGGCTGTGCTGCAGACATTGTTATACCCCCTCTGGGTCAAGAAATCTTCGGTGATCACGGTTCTTACATGGCATGGAAAATTCCTCACCCCAATTTTTTTGTGAGAATAGGGACATTTACTTCCTTTTTTTCCCCCCTGCACTGTGAACAGCTAGACTGCTTTGCATTTTTCTGGAGGCCTTGAGGAGAAGGACCCTACAATAATGCAGAGATCCTGGGTATTATTAATAAATTGCCATGTCTTGATGAAGCACAGTAGTAGACTAGGTAGATGTGAAAAATTTGCCAGGAATGCCAAAATAACTTGGTTTCAAAATCAGTAGAAACCATACCTTGAAAGGATATGGCTAAGACTTTTAATAGTCCATTTGGCTACCTCTGTGTACATATATTTTTTTTCAAAGACTTTATTTGAGAGAGATAGTGAGTGAGAAAGAGCGCAAGAAGGGGAGCATCAGAGCGAGAAGAAGAAACAGACTCTCTGCTGAGCAGGGAGCCTGATGTGGGGCTCAATCCCAGGATCCTGGATCATGACCTGAGCCACAGGCAGATGCTTAACTGACTGATCCACCCAGGCACCCCTGTCTTTGTGTTTTTTAAGGAAAAGTGCCCCTTCCTCTAAGACGGAAATATCCCTGCCCCAGGGTACATGGCTTCATGAGAGGAATATGGCTGGATTTTTGCCCCAATTTGATAACTTGATTGAACATCTTTGTAGACAACCTGTACAACTGTCTATGGTAGTCCCGACTACTGTCCATTCACATTGCTTCTAAAGACAGAGATGATACAAGTGGGGCTGCAGTCTGACTGGCTCATGGACCAGTTTGGATAGGTTATGGTTCATTACCATGCCTTAAAAAATAAATCAAATATAATACTTACCCTTTAAGAACAGAAAAAAAGGAAAAAAAGAACCCAAGCCTGAATGTCCTTAACATTATTTAGAAACAATGAAACTCAACTTCTAACCTCTGACATGCCACTAAAAGACATTTAATTTTGTTAATATTTTATGCCTTCTCCCTAGAGCAGTTGAATACATCACGTCACAAGACAAAATTACATGTATTCCCAATAATTTAATACTAGAATTTGAGCCAAGAGAACCTAGGGAAAAAAAAAAGAATGATTTCTCACCACTGTCTAAATGAATTGTACTGTTCCCAAGTGAGGCCATGGCCCTCCAGACCAGGAGAATACACACATTTATGCAATAAGTAAAAAAATAGCACTGAAATTATGTCTAGTTCATTTTCTCTGGCTTTGATTAAAGATTAAACAATTCCCAATGAATGGTAAAAACAAGAGAAAATATACATTTCCCATGTGTTAGAGCAGATGGTGTAGGGAAACTCAATGAACTGATGATAAAAATACATACCCATAGTATTGACACTTATTGGTGTAAAGAGGATTTTGAAAATCTAATTGGGCCTGATGATGGAGAGGCAATCACTTGGCTTTATTATTCTAACTGAAAATGGGAAGAGAACTTGTTCCCTCATTTCAGAAAGACTTTTAGGCCTACCCGGACCCTTCCTATACTTGCACTGTTACTTTTGGTGAAAATGACAGGCCAGGAAATTTTCATTTTGTCATGCCATTTCTGGAATAGTAAACACCACCCTTTCTCTCTCTCTGTCAAATACACACACGAACACACACCCTTCAGTCTACCATAATTTAATACAACAGTTAGTTCCTTTCAGCCTAATTCTCTCCTTCACAGCCTGTGGTCATAATCTGAGCTCATCCAGAGAACTGAGGAAAGACAGAGCTGACTTTTATCTAACTTTGCTGTCAGGAATTCAGGAAAGGTCCATGTTTACCTGTACTGTTGGTGCCCTGCCCGTGTCCTTTTGCACTCACCATTCCAATGCCAGTTGAGAGCATTCTTCTGCAAGATTGCTACTCTCTGTCTAATGGTTTTTCTCTCAGCCTGTTGCCGGAACAAGCTACAGGAACCAACCAGTTAATACCATCAGGTGTATCCTTTCATCAGTGATGAATGAGTTGGGGGATAAATACCCCAGCTCCCTCATCCCGTGAATGGGACAACTTTGAGGCATGCTCTAGGCTGCCTTCTCTCTTAGAGGCCTGCAGAGAAGGGCTAGACACAATGTAGGATGGCCAGTTCAATTTGAATTTCAGATAAATAATAAAAAAATGTTTTAGTTAAATATATCCTAAATATCTCATGGGACACTGTTCTACTAAAAAAAATCATTTGTAGTTTGTTAGATCTCTCATTTAATGGAACATCCTGTATTTTTATTTGCTAAATTTGGCAACCATACCCTAGAGCACTTGAACCTCTGTTGCCCAAATGACCTGCTGATACTGCAGATCCTTTTGGCTTCCTTCCCTCTATCAGTTCGCCTGTCTCCTACTGATGCTTCCTGGGATTCCCTCCTCCTTAAATCAGGTTCCCTAGAAGTAGAGCCTGCGTTGGGAAGTCTTACACAAGTGATTTACTGAAGGGGTGCTTTGGAGGGAGAACTCTTTTAGCTCATGAGGGAAGCAGGATAAGCAAGGAAGGAGCTGAGCAAGGATGTGGTTTTAGGAGAAGTCTAGTTTCAGCCTTATCTCATGTGGGGGCTCTCTTGCATGACTGCCATCTCAGGTTTGTCATACCTTGAGTTCAAAGGGACTGATCTTTGATCAGTCCCCAACCCCCAGTATTCAGTCGTTGTCTGTGGTCTAGCCAGATGAATGCAAGGTTTGGGCAAGATGCCAGCAACATCTATAACATCTCCCCAACAACTTTTCCTCATGTCTTTGTTTCATGGTTTATTTCTGGGTAACCTGACCTGAAAATACTAACAGTAAAATCCTTGATGACTCCTCAAGGGTAATCATTTCCCTAAGGACTAAATTCTGTGACTCCTTTGGAAGCTGAAACTGCAGCATATTTGCAATACTTCACACATAATAAATGGCCAATAAATATTTGTTGAATTGAATTGCACATAGAAGCATACCTAATACATCAATAATATAAACATTAATAAAAACACACTTTTTAAAGTATCTACTGCTGTAAGCTAAACTAGGTACTCTATTAGATTGTTAATTTTTAAAATTCAATGAACAAAAAAAGCACTGCTATTATGTCTCAGAAGTGCCCTGGAACTAGTCCCAACCTTGTTAGTTCCTTAATGAATTAATAAAATGCAGGACCTGAGAGTGCTGCTTACTGTCACTGAAGCACAAACAGCAGCTAAGAGTTGGAAATGGAAGGATGGTGTGAAAGATCTGCCTTTCCCCAAATATTTCCCCTGGTGCTCTTTCCTTTTGGTGTAGACAGCTCACTATGTTAAGAAAATGCATAGCATTGCTGGAATTCTGGGTCTGGGGCAGAAAGCCGACTTGTCAAAGTTGCCATTGTCTGGATTCCTAGATGTTGCCTCTCCCAAAGAAGCCACCTAGCCCAAATTAAACTGCTCCTCAGGCACGAAATCTTCAGGGGATGGGCACCAAGAGAGGGTGACAATAGATGGGACACTGGAGCATCGGGTGCCGATGCACTGAGTTTGGACAGGAGCAATGTGACCTTGCTCTTGTAGGGGGACTTGCAGAAGGCTTGGGCCACAGGACACATTAGATTTAATGGAACTAAGTCAACAGTGGGTCAAGTCAGACATGAAAGAGAATCATCAGAACCCCAGTAACCATAGCAGGAACAGGTAGATTGTGCCCTTGAGTCTTTAAGGGGTCTTGTGTGTAGACAAACTTGATCCTGGAGGCAATTAGCCTGCCATTTTAGGGACTTGAGGAATACAGGTAGGTTTTCAGGAAATACTTCTTCTTCAAAGGGAAAGGTCCAGAATATTTAGCGTCATACAAGTTTAGGATATGTGTGCATTCAGACAAACCCTGGGCAATCAAAGGCAGTAGGCAAGACTGGAATTCTGAGTAATGGGAGGTGGACGATGGCAGCAGGTAAGGACAGGACAAAAATGTAGGAGCAGAGATAAGGAGGCATTAAGAGAAAGCAGCAGAGGTTTCCAAGTCTCTACACGCCAACTAACATGACTCAGTTACACACGCTAATGAGTCTACTTCTTTTCATCACTCAATTTTCTTCAGATTGTCCATTCTCTTGTCATGTCTACTGGAACATGGCCCAGGAAGGCTCCTTTGGCCTTAAGACTGCTTTCTAAAATAAGTATTTCTCTAGGGTGCTTAATTCAAATTCCCATGAATCCCCAAACTCAATTTTTCATAGGATGACAAAAAGCCCATGGACTAACAGACTTTGACTGAGGTGCTTTCCCTGAAGTCACCAGTTGGGGTGCTGGTGACTCATAGAAATCACTTAGAGGCTTCATTGTGAGACTAGTGGCAGTTTTTTCTAGAAAAGAGTGGTGTGCCTTGTACTCAGATCCACTAGTTCTCCATCTTCCCTTCTTCCTTTAGTCTCTAAAGTCAAACTCTCAAAACAATCACTTAGCATAAACTTATTTTTCAAACTCTCAAAGCAATCACTTAGGATAAACCTATTTTTTGCTTCTGGTCTGAGTCTTGCCTTACTTCTGACCTCCATAGAGTTAGCTATCAAATTTCCATCTGAGAGATAGAATGAGCCCTTTAAAATTCTCATATTATCCTGTCCTTCCATCTGGGGCATAGTTCTACCTCCCTTTCACCCCCACCATTCATCAGCAGTAGCAACAATGGCGGCTTCATGGGTCAGCTCCTTTAATTTCCCCTACTGCCTCCCTTCTGGTGGCAAAAATTCATAAGAACCAAGAAAAAGGTCTTTATATAGTTGAAAGTTTGCTTGCGGAGGAGGAATCTGGCTTGCTCTGAATGGTCCTAGAGCTCTCAGTTGAGACCAAGAGGTAAAAGTCACAGGGAAGGGGCGCCTGGGTGGCTCAGTGGGTTAAAGCCTCTGCCTTTGGCTCAGGTCACAATCTCAGGGTCCTGGGATAGAGTCCTGAATTGGGCTCCCTGCTCAGCAGGGAGCCTGCTACCTCCTGTCTCTCTGTCTACTTCTCTGCCTACTTGCGATCTCTTTCTCTCTCTGTGTCAAATAAATAAATAAATAAATAAATAAATAAATAAATAAATAAAAATCTTAAAAAAAAATAAGTGACAGAGAGGAGGCAGAAGCCACAGGGCTGAATAATGACACTTTGAATAGCAAGATCTGACCAAGCCAGGGACTTCCTGAGCACACTGCAAGGGACGGTGGGCGCCCCTTGACAGGAAGCATGGATGCCAATCCATGGGGCAACACCACGAGATACACTGGGCTTGGAAGAGCCATGAAAGCTCCAGTTTCCTTTGTATAAACTCTTCTTGAACACCATCTCCAGTAGATTTCCACAAATCTGATTTTTCCGAGTATTCCAAATTCATTTTTTTTGTTGTTGTTGTTCTCTTGCTGCTCAAAGCAAGTAGGAACTTGAGGGATCCAGCTTCTCAGTGTAAAATAAACACAGTTCTTTCTGGACCAGCTAAGCCAGAAGAAAATGGTACCAAAAAAAAAATGAATAAGACACAAGGCTAAAGCAAATCAAATTTTTGTGAGCCCTCTGTCACATGCCTCTCTCTGCCTTGTTGAACGAAGAGATGGATGGATCATATCCTCTTTCCTCAACTACCCACAGCTGATCTATGCATTCTTACTTTTAATGTATTTTCTTATAGTGTTGCTTTCAGAGGTTTTTCTGTCCAAAATCAATGTCCCTCTCCTTCACCTGTACACCTTCAGGCTTTCTCCATCTGCCCAATATCCCTGGGAATCTCAATGGTGATCTCATATGCATTTGCACTCAAAAGTGCCTGTGACTGATGATGTTATAAATGATGGCAACCTCAAGGTCACATCCAGCATCTTGACCACTGCCAGTTGCTATTCATAATGGGTCTTGACCCTCCAGTGTTATTACAGGCCACTTTGATGACTCAGAGGCTTTGGACAGAGCCCACTAGAGATACGTTGCCAGACACAGCTGGGATTCAGACCTCAGCCGAGCTCTGAGCACCATACCTCGGAATTAATTCCTCTCCACTATAGATAATGCCTGGAGACTGACCTGACCTTCATCTTATTTGCTCCTTCAGTCTCTTGGAAGCTGATGTCTGGAATCTTCAAGCGCAGCACACCTAGTCCCTGAGCCGGTTCTGACCAAGGGCAAACAGGCTGTCAGCCACCCGCCAAGTCCCACCAGGAGCAAGTGATTGGTTTTGGTGTCTTGGCCAAGTGTCGCTGAAGGTGGCCCCATGCCTGAATGTTGAGTGCGCTGATGATGCAATAGAGCGGTGAGCCAGACATCCAGGGCCAATTCCCACCTAGATATTTACCACCTAGATATTTAAGTCTATGTGCTACAAGGAGGGTCAAAATGAAATGATGACCATTTTGAAGATGAGTTCATTTCACTGAAAAATAAAACAAGCTATTGACTCTTAGCTTTTGTGTGTGTATTATTTTAGTAATCTCAGCAGCCAACCAAGAGGAAAAAGTCAATTTTCTCTTTTTTTTCCCTTTCCAAATGATGTTTGGGGGATGTTGGCTTATTAAAACAGCGTCAGTGGGCTTATTCATAATAGTATCCTTTGGGTCTTCAAGTCACCAAGATAAGCACGTTCTTTACAATTTTCAAGCACCTCTATTGCTTGTTTACATTTGGCATATTGGATTAATCGATTTTGCAATGTTTCATGAATGGGTTTTCTTTTTACAAACTTTAAATGTCTTTTTATTTAAACAGAATGGCAATATTTAGTAGGATGTTATAAGGAGAATCTTTGTTGCGAGTTTCCACCAAAGCCTCCGCAGGCTTAAAACAAAACAAAACAAAATAAAAACAGATGCCAAATTCTCCCATATTTTGTAGCAAGGTTCTAGGTCATCTATGCCAAAGTCCTGGTCAGTGATGTAGCCAACACCCACGGTCTCAGGTATAAAAGGGATGTGACTTTTTTTTCTCTCCTTATCTTTCACCAAGATTGCTTAGAAGAGGAGGAGAGAAGGGAGTTGCTTACTCTCATCTCCAGCCTAGTGAGGAGGGCACTGAGTGGACCCTATGAGAACTTGACATTTGTCTTGTGGAGACTGAGGTAATAAATATACGAACTATGACTTTAAAACACCTGTTCTGGCCACATCTCTCTGTCAATACCCACACATGAGGGCTGTTCACATTAGGGGGATGGGCTATCATTAAATGTCATCACTAACCTGTTACAGTTGCTGGTTTACAAAATCCATGAAGCATATGGCCCATTTGGGAAATTGAGTAGCAGAGCTAACATCTGCACTAATCATAGCTACAGTCAGTGTATATTAGGGTTGGCTAATTTGCATATAGCCAATCATGGTGAGGGTCTGAGCAAGCAAGACTCTTGGGAGAACCAATCACAGAGAAGACATTCCTAATAGAGTAAGAACAATGGTTTATTCCCTTGTGAAACATAACTTGATTGCTATGCCATAGAGAAACACAAGTATACTTCAATAAATAAACTTAGAAAGAAACATAGGTATTTATAGCCCAGTGGCAGTTGTACTGAGCTACAGAGGAACGTGCTGTCTGCTTAATTATTGCTGGGTGGTCGACCTGCTGGCCAGAGTCCTGGACTTCACTGGTATCAGAGCCCTTGTATGAGATCCAATCCACAGTGACGGTCCCTACAGACACTAGGGAGGGAGGCAATATCCATGGCCCTTCATGGGATCTCCTAGAGAGTAAGACATTGTGGCTTCTATCCCTGCTCCAAAGAAACATGTGTATGAATTAATAGGGGAAATTTAATCCAGAGAGATTAAATTCTTTGATACTTTGAATGAAAAGACCATCTCTCTGGTCAGTTTCCACTCACTATATCAAAATTGGTGGAAGGACTATAACCGTTCACCAGTTCTTTGTATGTCTTTCCCCTGCAGCTTTGACAGAGATGCCACATGACCGTCACAGGGAAGACTCAAGGCTGCAGGTGGAAGGGGGAGCTTTCAGCCTCACAGACGAGTAATCTAGCGGTTGCATTGAGAAACAAAGGAGCATAGGAGGGTAGAGAGCCTGCTTCCCGTGGGTCAGACTGTATCCCATAGGAGTGGCTGGCCTGGGCCACACTTGCAAAATGCCTTTATACTATTGTAGTCAAACCTCATTCCAACCTTATAGATTCATCGGCCCAGGCCTTACTGCATTCGGGAATGATCTGTTCCATTTTGTAGAAAGGAAGTGGAAGGCCAGGGACGTGAAGAGATTCAGAGGCTGCAAGGATGGTGCAGGCCTTTGAGAGCCCAGTGGAGCGAGCAAACAAGGATCACCATGAGAGTGACAATTTAAGAAAAAGCCCATTGTTAACTTAGTGAAGGGAGGTAAAGGAGGCTGACTCTGCCTTCCTTTTCTTTCCCCTCTAGGTCTCTTGGCCCCTCTACCCTGCCCCCATGGTCCCATTTCTCATGTCTCAGTGGTTCTAGCCCAGCTCAATGTCATTAGACACTTTTTTTTAATGTGAGCATCAGAGTGAAGCGTATACAAGATATAATGTTCCACTGCCAAGATCATTCTCTGCTTCATGTAATTCCAGAGCATAGTTGCACTCAAGTCGGCTTTCATCACTTTACTGAGACCCCTTTGCATGTTTCTGGGGCAGGCTTTGGTTCCAGGAGTGAGGTGGGGCCTGTGCTACAGCTAAAGAAGGGAGCAGGAGAGAAAATTCCTCATCTGCCACATTTCCACTTCTTGGTTTAAAATTTGGACAAGGCCTATACAAAATTAGGAAGCTACTATTCATATCTTTTTACTTCTGCTTTGGTAAAATAATTATTCGCCTTATCTAAGCATGTAAAATTTACCTTCTGGACCACGTTACTCAGTTTTTCATCTTAATTTTGTATATGCAATCACTGCCTCCTCTAGTCACACCATGGCTTTTCTGCTAGACTTGGCTGCTATATTTTATTTAAAAGTTGTCTTTTTTGATAACGGCTCATTAGTAGATATTGTTTGAGTTCTTATTGTCTAAGAATATCACCTCTTCACTTTCCTATGCCCAATCAAATTCACAGAGACTGGGCCACACTATTCCTCCAGGTCTTTCTGATTTCTACTTTCTTTAGAATTGAGGCTCTCGAGGCCAGTTTTAATTCCTCCATTACACATGACTCTTACCTGACTGATACCTAAATGATTATCTTTGTTCAGTAAATATCCAGCACATCTCAGAGTTGATCTCAGAGTCGATCATTCTGTAGCACTTTTCCTTATCCCCTACCAGCACACTGGGGGATTGGAATGACTTCAAGGCATAAAGGTGTATGCATTTGCCAAAACTCATCAGATCTAATGGTTGAGATTTAACCATTTCACTGTTTGGAAATTTCACCTTAAAAACAAACAAATACTGGGGGTACCTGGGTGGCTCAGTCGGTGGAGCGCCCGACTCATGATTTTGGCTCAGGTCATGATATTAAGGTCATGAGATCGAGCCCCTAGTGGGGCTTTGCGCTCAGAGCGGAGTCAGCTTGAGATTCTCTCCCAGTGTTCCTCCCCCTGCTGGGGTATGTGTACTCTCTCTCACTCAAATAAATAACCAAAATAAATATTTAAAAAAATAAACAAATACTGATGTCTAGCTAATAATCCTCATACTGAAGTATTTAAGGGTGAAATGTACTGATATCTACAACATAGTAATAACTGTATCAAAAAGTAAAATGGACTGATAGATAGGTTTGTGATAAAGCAAAGAAAAGCACCAACAATTATAGAATCTAGATGGTGGGTATCTGGGGGCTCTTTGTACAGTTCTTTCCATTTTTGGTATGTTTGAAGATTTTTATAATAAAATATTAGGGAAAAATGTAAGCAAAGTAATTATTGTGGCAAGTAAAGGACCTTGGATGTACTACAGAGGACATAAAAAATAATTTGTGTTGAATAATACATTTAGTGACCTACAATAAACACATAAGTGTTTGTGAAACAAATTACTGAAATTGACCCTGAGAAGCAGAAAACTCGCCTACATGGATAATTCTTTTTTAATGATTTTCAAACCATGTCAAATAGAAGTTAAGTGGTTGTTCAAGAGTGTGGAAGTGTGAACTGGGAGAGGTTTGAGGAGAATGAAGAACATTTGGTGCACTGGGACGAAAAGGTAGTAGTTACAATAAACTTGGCCTTTGTTACTGGTGTAGCTTCCTGGTCTATGGGAAAAGTGAGGATTTGGGCCTTATTGGACTACATTACAGATTAGAGAAAGCATTCTACAGTTTGGGCGTACATCACAGTCCCCTGGAAGGCTTGTGAAGACACCAATCGCTGGACCCCACTCCCGGAGTTTCCAAATTCTGTAGGTCTGGGGTGTGGTCCAAGAATTTGCATTTTTCCAAAGTTCTCAGGCTCCGCTGCTGCTAGGTCAGGGTTCAGATTTTAAGAACATCCCCTAAAGAAGTGCCTGCTACTGTTTTATTCATTCATCCCACATCTGCCTTCTGTTTTTACTCTCAGCAACTGACAAATAAAGCCGATCATTTGTTTAGGTAATAATTACAGGGACTCAGATGTGAAGGAACCCACACAGGATTGATCCCCAAGGAACAGGTCTGTCATCATTTGGGTCATCTTACCTGTTTTGTCTCCTTGAATTTCCATTAAAATATTATAATTTTCTCTCTCTTTTTATTGAAGAATACATACATCACTTACCTGTTTTGTTCTTACCAGATGTCTATAACTTTAAGCAATTGTATTTTATATTAAGGTATTAATCACTCATGCTAATTATATTAAAACACATTTTGAGAGGTTGTAATTAGTTTTAAAGGTTATGTCCTAAAATTGGCAAAGGGAAAGATGCCCACTTATCTAATCTTCCATAAATGCCACATGTAAGTAGAAACCTCAACACCCATAGGTTATACACACACACACACACACACACACACACACACACACGCACACACACACGGGGGGGGGGGGGGGGGG
>LNAC01000424.1:1014848-1042741 GCA_002007465.1 Ailurus styani
AGGTGCCCCTGCATAGTAGTCCATTGTATACATACACGATATCTTCTTTATCCATCCATCTGTTGATGAACATCTGGGCTCTTTCCATAGTGGCTATTGTGGACATTGCTGCTATAAACATTCGGATGCACATGCCCCTTCGGATCACTACATTTGTATCTTTAGGGTAAATACCCAGTAGTGCAATTGCTGGGTCATAGGATAGCTCTATTTTCATCTTTTTGAGGAACCTCCATACTGTTTTCCAGAGTGGCTGCACCAGCTTGATTCCCACCAACAGAGGAGGAGGGTTCCCCTTTCTCCACATCCTCGGACTGGCTACTTCTTATAATGCTTGCAGTTGGGATGCTCCTTCTCTGAACCCAGCTGCTGTGTTGTAAGGAAACCCAGTCACATAAAGACGGCCTGAGCAGGCTTTCCTGATGACAGCCCCATTGAGTGTAGATTCTGGGCAAGAGAATGAGTGTCCGAAAGCAGAATCCCCTTTAATGGACTAGGAGGGAAAATTCTAGGATAGATAGACATTAATAATCTTATTAAATTTCACCTCCTTGGCCACTGAAGTGGGATCCCTTAAAGAAAGTATCCCATAGATTATTTATACACAGAGAACGGACTCCTCTGCCTACTTAATCCTTTATAATAGGATTATGTATAGATTTTTTTTTTTTGCTGTACTTCTGGAGTCCTCATGATAGCATTTAATCCTCTTCATTGCCAAGACCTAAGTCTTCTGCCTGGGTATTACAAAAGTTAGTTTGGGGGCCACAACCAGGAGGGGTCCCTGCTCATGTAAGTCCAAGGAGAACGTTGAGCAATTAGGCCACTCAGCTATTAGCTGAATGACTCATGACAGTTGTTACCATGATGAAATCTAAAAAAGACCCAGGAAAAACATGGATCCTACTAGAGAATTGTGTTAACCATGTCTTTTATTATCTGTGTTCTGTTGCTTTGACACATGGGGGTCTTGCAGACCCTCCCAGTGCTAGCCAATTCCTAGAGATGCTAAAAAAAAAAAAATGTGCCCATGAGCACCCTTTCAACTACAAACCTACCAATCCAGAGCCCACACTCCTACCACTTCCTTTATAGGCTCTGACACTCTGGGCTACTCTTTACTCCCCAGAGTTAGGGACCAGACAACCAGGGACAGGTCCTATGGCCCAGGGCCTGCAGAAATTAGACAATCCTGAGCCTGCTAATCTTGCTTCACCTCTTCTTTCCTGCCAATACCACAGACGGGCTCTTGCCCACAGTTCCCTTCTCTCTCTTGATGTGACCAAGCTGAGTATTTTATCACGTGCTCCCCCCCCCACCCGCCCCATGACATGGCATGCCACCTCCTCTCAGGAACTGTGAGAAGCAAACTATCTTCTCAATGACCATCATCTCCTGATCAGTTGGCATTTCTAGATCTCAAATTTTCTATGAATTCACTATATTTTAAAGCAAGCCTCTAGATACTGGTGTCAGACTTCTCTTTCTTCTGGATATTGAAAGACTTTTATGTTAGTGATAACACTGATGGGCCAGCTCTGTCCCTGGTCATTTTATCATCATATAAACATGTTCTGTGGTGGGCCACCTATGTTCTTCAAAGATGGCTGTGACATACTCTTCCGTCTTACATGTTCTGTTTTATAGTGACTTTTCTACTCCTCCCACTTATTTCCTTACCCTGAATCTCATGATTAGGGCAGAAGGGATACAATGTGACTTCTGAGGCTTGATCATAAAACACAATATAGCTTCTGCTTGGTTCTTTTGTGAAGTGCTCACTGTAAGGACCCAGCCACCATGCTGTGAAGAAAGCTCAACCAGCTGGTGGAGAGGCCCCACATGGAGAGTACCCAAGCCCACCACCCTGGCTGAGCTCCCAGCCAACAGAGAGAACCACCTTGACAGCCACATGAGGGTGCCATCTTGGAAGGAAATCCTATGGTTCCTAGGTTAACTGTCCCAGTTGACACTGACTAGTTTAGAAACTAGCTGTCCTTGCTGAGCCCTGTCAAAATTGCAGATTCATTAGTTAGATAATGTTTGCTGTTTTAAGCCACTGATCTTTGGAGATAGCTTGTAATGCAGCAGTATTTAACTAGAAAGTCCTACCACAAAGACTCCCTTCAGTCCACACCAAAATACACAGACTGTTCATGGAAACTGCCAGTGTGTCTGGACCGGGGGCAGAGGCAGATTTGCTAAACCAAACACCCACTCCCAGAGATACTGACTTAATTGATTTGTAGTGGGGCTTACGTGATCCTTATGCACACCTCGAAAAATCAATTAGAAACTGTGAGGGTGGGACCCAGGAAGCTGTATGTTTTTGAGCTCCTTGCGTGGCTCAGTGTACAGACTGAGTTGAGAACCTTGTATACAGCTGAACTGTCTACAGAACAAATGATACAGCAGTGCACCTTGAAATTGAATGTGCATACCAATCACCAGGGGGTCTTGTTAATAATGTAGATCCAGATTTGATCGTTCTGAGGCAGAGAGTCTCAGGTCTGCATTTCTATCCAGTTTCAAGGGGATGCTGAGGCTACTGGCTTGGAGGCCACACTTGGAGCAGCTGGGAATTAAAGCCCCTGAGAAAGAGTGAAACAACTATCTGAGAAAAGTGTCCACAATGGCTTAGTAGCATCTGCCTTAGGGCCTCACACTGGCTTTAGGGCAAGAAGTTGCAGGCATTGAGGAGGGTTTAGAAATTCAGTGGCTGCCAACTCAAAGGTTGCAGTGACTAGAGAGGCCACGTCCCGTCCCCTGGGGTTTAGAATCAAATGAAAACATTGCCATTAGGAGGTGGCACTAGGCTGGAATATATGATAATCTGAAACGAGCAATCTTCCTGTTGATGGCACCCAGGACATGCTCTGCTGCCAAAGGACATGAGGAAATCGTGGCTTCTGTGGTCCATAACCACCTCCTGTGAGGCAAGAGGGATTCAAAGCCATGATTGCCAGGCCTCTGGCTATTGACCGCTCTTCACCAACAACCTCACTGAGGATTGTTGGGCTGGGAAGCTGGGAAAAACCCTCTTTCCAATCTCCAGCAGCCTCCAAAGAATGCTCGAATAAATCACCCTGTGTAATTTTGCTTCAGGTTATGGGTTGGAAAGCAGGTTCTTTCCACAGTGCGGAAAGGATCCAGAGGCATCAGGATCCAAGTCAAAGTGACTCACGTTCTAGACCAGGGGTGGTAAACCATGGCTCACATGCCACATCCAGCCAGTGGCCTGTATCTTGTACATGTTTAAAGGTTGTACACAGCTTGTACACGTTTAAAGGTTTGTAAACCAACGATCAAAACCCCAAAGATGAATATGCATCAGAGCCTGTGTGTGTCTAAAACACGGAATCTAAAACACTTAAGATCTGGCTCTTTACCAAAAAAGTTTGTTAACCTTTGTTCTAGATTAAAAATTCAAGTGCACTCCTCATTTGTCTTCCCTGCCATGAAAAGAACAGGAAATCTCCAGGCACATTTTTTCAGGAGTAAACATCTGGAAAAATCTGGAATAATCCCCTTTACACACAATCATCCTCCAGTAATCCAGGAATAGAGATGTAGGAGAAAAGACTTTCTGTTTTTTAAATGTGGAGGAAGCAAGGAATGAACACCTGGGGGTTGAGCAAAATGGATGAGGGGGAGTGGGAGGGACAGGCCCCAACTATGGAATGAATAAGTCACAGGGTGAAAGGCACAGCCTATGGAATATAGTTGACGCTACTGTAATCGTGTTGCATGGTGTCGGGCAGTGGCTATACTGAGGGCATGCACAGCATAACAAATAGATTTGTCCAATCACTATGTTGTACACCTGAAACAAATGTAACATCGTGTCAACTATACTTCAACTTGAGAAAAAAAAAGGAACACTTTCCATCATAATACAATCTTGTGTTTCTCAGTTCTTTCATAGACTTTTTTATTCCTCTATTTTATAGCCTGTTTCTCTCCACCTCTCCACTCCCTTATTCTGACATTTAAACCCAGGGGCTCAGTTTTCTTTTCCTATGCTAAAGAAATCATTTCTTCAAGGGGGAAAGAAAGACACGAGGGAAAAATATTCTTTTGCCACATTGGATCTCTCCCTCTGAAAATTTGTCCTGAAAGACAGAGAGACCCAGGAGCTCACCTGTATCTATCAGGGTAGGCCAGTTCCCATAACCAATATTTTCCAAACCTTCATGGCTCACTATGATAGAAGTTTATTTCTTGCACATGCAAAGTCAAATGGATGTTCCCAGTCAGGTTGCCCTCCTTGTCCGAGCGGTGTTCTAGGAAGTCAGCATCCTTCCAGCTTAAACACTACCAGACTCAGTACACACCTTCAGGGGTCTTCACAGAAGGCACAGGGAGGTTGTGAGGCTGGCATACCAGATTCTCACCAGTTATGCCTGGTGGTAACACTCTCCCTCACATTCCATTGGCCAAACCTAGTCACATGGCCTCGCCTTGCTGCAAGGGAGCCTGGGAAATGTAGTTCTTGGCTGGATGAAAACTCATGTTGTGTGAAAGAAGCCAGACACAAAATAGTACATTTGGTATGATTCCATTTCTATAAAGTTCAAAAATAGATAAAGCTAATCTATTCCATTAGAAGTTTAGATGTTGTTACTGTTCGGTGATGTAGTAACTGGAAGGAACATGAAGGGGCTACCAGTTCTGTTCTCTTTCTCGAACTGGTTTCTGAGGACATGGGTGTGTTCATTCTGTGAAAACCCACTGGGCTGTGCACTTATGATTTTTGCACTTTTCCATGAGTTATACTTCATTTAAAAAATTTATACTAAAAAAAGAAATACTAGACAGAATCTCATTTGGAAAATATAGAGGAAACTTAACTGTACTCTCACTAAGTCTTCTACTATACATAAGCTACTTTATGTCCCTTAACCTCAATTTTCTCATGTGAAAACAGGGATAATAATAGTTACTTTGCTTGGATTTTTTGAGCATAGTGGGGCCATGGAAACAGGGCTTAGGCTACAGTATAGATAAGACCTCCAACTACTAGAGACATGACATCTTTGTGCAGAGCTCCTGTCTTGGCAGCAGTTGGAAGAACACACACTGCTCAGACAGAAGGGGAGGTAAGAATGAGGGGATTCAAGACACGTGACTTTTGCAAGAACCTTGACTTTGAAGACTTTGAGGTTGTTGAAGATCATGTAAGTGTGCTTCTAATCTAAGGGGAGAAAGACACACAGTACACAGAACTAACCCATATAACAAAGTTTATGATATCATACATCACATTTGCATTTAACTTGTGTGAGTTCAACTGTACACAATGGAAAAATATACACACAAATGCGCACGCGCAGAACTCTGGAAGGAAGTGTGAGTTAGGAGATGTACGTCATCTGTTCTTAACTGTCCTGGACTCCCACTCAGCTTTCTATGTGAGACTGCTCAGCGACAAGTATAATTCCCATGCTCAAAGAAGCAATTATTTTCATACCACACAACCCCTCCATGCACACCCACGACTTTATTTCAATCATGCAAGTGGTCCTGGGAAATAGGCATCACTATCTGGGGCACATATTAAAACTTGCAGAATTGGTAGCTGAGAGAAAGTTTCTCTTTACAGAAACTTGCAGCCTTGAGGTGAAGAATTCTCAAATTGGAATATCACCTTTTTGCAACTGCTAATGAACTAATGGATCTTGGCATTAAACATCAAGAGCTGATAACATCACAAGAAGAGAAAACCAGACATTATATGCCTCCTGATGGAAGAATCCAATACTATATATGGAGCATTCCTACCAAAAGAGAAAAAAGAAAAGAAGAAAAAAATCAAACCTACATGTGATCAAGCTTTTAGATTAAAAACAAAAACAATTAACAGGAAATACAAGTCACAAAGGGATATTTTAAATTACACTACAGGGATGAAATCAAGTATATTTGGATGATGACAACTGTGCATCAGCAAACAACCCAATTTCTTCAAGAAATAAATTGCAATGAAAAAAAAATGGAGAGGTTTTTTTTTTCTTTTTAAAGACATATCAATAAACTACCATACGAGGATTTTATTTACATCCTTATTTTTTTAAGTTTTTAAAAATTTATAACATTCATGAAATAATTGGAAATTTGAACATTGCCTGGGTATTTGATGATGTTAAGGAATTATTAATTCTCCTTGCGTTTGAAGAGGTATTGAGATTATATTAAAAATAATCCTGGCTTTTAAAAATCTACATACTGAAAGATTTATGGATAAATGATATTTCAGACACATGTCAGAATGACATGTTATACAGAATGATATGTCAGACATTTGTTTCAAAGTTGGACAAGGGAGCAGAAAGTGCTCAAAGTCCTGGGTGACAATGGTGGTGGTTGGCGGTTGCTGGGTGATGGATCTACAGAAGTGTGGTTCATTTTTCCTTTTTTTTTTTTGATCTGTTCAAAATTCTTCATAATGAAAAGTAAAAAACAAAACACCTCCCAAAAAACCCTTACCATAGCATAAGTGGCTTAGAAGAAAAGCCTGTAGGTAATAGTGGGGCATGTGTTTTAAGAAGTGATTCGTCACTTTTGCTCTTGACACAAAAGATGACGTCAGTAGAGTCACTGGTAAAATGGAGTTGAAAGTGATTCAGAATTAAACTCCAAATGTGAAGAAGTTTTAAGAATATCTTGAACATGGGCACCTGGGTGGCTCAGTGGGTTAAAGCCTCTGCCTTCGGCTCAGGTCATGATCCCAGGGTCCTGGGATCGAGGCCCACATCAGGCTCTCTGCTCAGCAGGGAGCCTGCTTCCTCCTCTCTCTCTGCCTGCCTCTCTGCCTACTTGTAATATCTCTCTCTGTGTCAAATGAATAAATAAAATCTTTAAAAAAAAAAAGAATATCTCGAACAACATTTCCCGTCTACTTTCCTTTTCTAATGTATGAGGGTGATAGATGAAAAAAAAATGTATTTAAATGAATCTAATTCATTTCATACAGATAAAAAATTCAACAGGAATACAAAATTCTCTTTCATTAGATTAACAGATTGTAGCAGATAAGGTTGTATCATGTCTAAGTGGGAATAGGTGGGCTTTTTTCCTTGAATGGTATATAAAATAATAGTGTGTTATTGATAACTTTTTAGTTTCAATGAAATACAAAACTCCATCTAGTGGACTAGTTAGCCTTGGTGATGTATTCAAATGCCAGATAGAGAAAGAAACTGGTTTTAGCGGATTGATTGACAAATGTTCTTGTGCTATTCTTACTTGAAAATTTAATACTGTCTAAGGAATTCTTTTGCCTGTTGCAGACTTAAGTATATATAATGCTCTTACCTAAAGTCTGGTCAAGATAGGGAAGGCTCTGGGGGTGTCTCTGGGGACAAAGAAGAGGAAAAAATATAAGAAAAGGGCTTGGCATCAGCTAAGGAGTCCAATTTCATGGAGGTAAGTTCTGCCGTGAATGCACTAATTACCACAGAAATATGGGGGTACTGTCGGGGTTAGTAGAAGACATATGGCCATAGGAGCTGGCAAGAATTTTAGAGGCCATCTCATCCCCGCCATCATTTTATACCTGAGGAAAATGGTGCTCAGGTTGCCCAAGACTAGACAGCAAGTTTCACCATGGCCAGAAACTGGGTCTTCTGTTTTCTAAGATTCTGATCAGTCCTAAAAGATCATGTTCCCTAGAAGCAGAGCCCTAAATAGGTATTCTTCTGGAGATGATTTGTTGGGGAAAAACTTGCAGGAGAAAGGGAGTGAGGGGAGCAGGATAGGACAGAGAATCAAAGCTAAGCAACAGTGTGGTTTCAGGTGCGGACAAGCTTCGGCCTGATCCCATGGGGAACCCTGGAGCCCAGAGTCACCACAGAGTCAGTCTGATCTTGAGGCAAGAGGGCCAGACTTTTGAAGCCCATGTCACTTTTAGCTGTAAACAGCTGGTGATTGTGTTACCATGGTACCCCTTTTTATAAACTGAATTTTCTCCCCTCTACTCCCAAATTCATGTGTTGAAGTCCTGACCCTCTGTACTTCTGAAAGTGACTGTATTTGGAGACAGGAACTTAAAAAAAAAAGATTTATTTATTTATCCTAGAGAAAGAGCGAGCACACGTGTGTGCAAGCGTGCACGATACTGGAAGATGATACCAGAAGATACCAGAAGAAGACGGCCATTAACAAGCCAAGGAGAAAGTCCTCAGAAAGAGACCAGTGCAGCCAAGAACTTGATCTTGGACTTCTGGCCTCCAGAGCTGTGAGGAGACAGATTTCTGTTGTTTAAGTCTCCAAGTCTATGGTACTCTGTTAAGTCAGCCCCAGCAAATGAGTGCACCTTTGACTAAGGGTGGTCTTTCCAGAGAAGGTAACAGCTGTGTGTGGTATATCCACCCACACTCCCAGCAGCTGGGACACAGAGGTCCTGGTTGGTGAAGGGACCCATTCTCTAAGGTTATGAGTATCACCAGGGGATCTCTTTAGAGTCTGTTCTGGAAGCTCTTAGAAACCAGCATTTATTTAGTCTCTACTCTGGGTCAATCTCAGAAGACACAGAGGGAGAGGGGAGATGGGGATGGATCACTTTATCACCTTGATCTTGCCGCTGGATGCTCTCATCTTTTTTGCAAAGAAAGGTGGAGCCTGACGTGAAACTGAGGAGGGAAAGCAGGGGAGGAGTTGTTTTTCTTAATTAGGAAGTGTGGCGGGGACCTGCTGCGTAAAGTGAGGCGTCTACAACCCTCTGCTGCCTCTCTTCAGATCAGCAAGTGAAGTACGAATCATGTTAACGATCCGAGGTGGGCATTATGGCATAGGCTGCCTTTCCTTATTACCATAATCCACTCTTCCTCATAATGTTTTCACCACAGTTTTTACTCTTGCCTGCTGGGTGAGAAATTTTCAAGAAGGCAAATTAAATTATTGCTGAGGTTTATCAAGTTGATTTTCCCACCTAATCACTTTCTGTACTTAATAAAGCGAAGGAAAGGTTATTGATTAGAAGACTTCCACAGGACACTTTACAAGCAGGGTAGCGAAACATAATTCTTCTTAATAGTCAGAAAGTTGGCTACTTCAGACCGGCAGTATGATATTCATCAGTGAAGCGGAACTTACTTTTTCAACTATTTACTCCGTTTTACTTTCCACCAGCCGTATTAAATTGCTACTAAGCAAGAAAAATTCCTTCCATAATTTGGATGGCATATTTTCAGGCAAGATCACATAAATCTTGGTGCAACAAGGAGGCTTCCATCACTCTGATAGAGCAAGGCCATCATAAAAGAGAAAACAGAAATACCACCTGAGTATGGAAGAATGCTAAGCGACTATGCTAAACAGTGTCAGAATTTTCTATGTGTGCATAAAACAGGCAGAATTCTAAGACCTTTCCTATGCGTGCAGAAATGGATCTACAGCAAAGCAAATGAAACTTAAGCTTAGGGGCCTCCCTCACTTACTTAATAAGCCCTCCAAGACTCCGTCCTAAATTTTGTGTTCCTAGAAGTTTTCTATTCCTTTCTTCTCAAATGGACCCCAAAACTGAATCATCTCTGGGAGCCCCCAAATCTGGAACTGCCCTATATTGGATATAGTTTTTCCAAAAGAGATTAATATGCACGAGACACTTGGACCAGTGCCTGTGGAGCCACCCAGTGACAGTCTGGAAGGGGATGTAGGCAATGCACCCGTTGCTTTGAGTACCCAAGACTGACTTCTTTCATCAGTGATTCCCCACAGTGGCTATTGTGTGGAGCCTTCTATTAGCTACGTAGTTGGTCCACATTATGGACCCATTTGGGCTTCCCTGTGAAGATAGCACTCCATAAAATATTTTTATGAATACTTAATCTATCTGTTGACCAATGTTTCCCAAGTGGGGGTGATTTGGCTGTACTGGGGACATTTGGTAAAGTCTGGAGACATCTTTGATCACCATGACTAAAAGAGTGCTCTTGGTATCTAGTGGGGAGAGAGAGGCCAGGGAAGCTACTAGAACCAGACTTATGTGGTTTCAGTTGTCAGTGGTGTTCATGGTTGGGAAACTGCTGTAGAGAGTAGAGGTTAAGAGTCTGCCATCAGGGTCCACACCTCTGAACTCAGGCTCTTCCACTTGCTGGATCCTGAAGGCTCAGTGTTCTCATCTGAAGATGGGAATAATATTAGTATCTCTCTCCTAGGGTTGTTGAGAAGATTATGTGAGGTAATAGGGTAAGAACCTTAGTACAGTGCCTTGTCTACAGTGTTCATAACATGCTGACCACTGTTGTTATTATTATACTTATATCCAAATATTTCACATATTTTGCACAATAATAAATCTTTACTTCCTTCCAAGTGTTAACCTCTTAACTCCACTTCTCCACCTAAAATAAGAAGAAGGAACTTGATCTGTGGTATTTAAGTTTGGCTCCAATAGGGTAGGGATTTAGTGAGGATACCCCTTCACCCCACATCCCAGAATTTTCCATGGCAGGATGGATCAAGGAAAGCCAGTGAGTGGCGATAGAAATACCCAGCTCTAATTCAGTTAGATCAGCTGAGCTTTTTATCCATTTTGTTTTTGCTTTAGGGTTTGAAAAAAAAAACTTTGAAAAATTACTGAAGTAAATGCTTCATTCCAACAGAAACATGTTATGATGATGTGATAACTTCACATATTTTCAACATCTGTGAGCCCAAATAACTATCTGAAGCATTTGGGTAAGACAAGATAATAAAGGACATCTTTTTCCATGGAACTTTTTTCTGTGAAGTGTAATAAATCCCTAGAGAAGATGATCTCATTGAAATGGTATCTGGGGCGCCTGGGTGGCTCAGCGGTTTAAAGCCTCTGCCTTCGGCTCAGGTCATGATCTCAGGGTCCTGGGATCGAGGCCCACATCGGGCTCTCTGCTCGGCAGGGAGCCTGCTTCCTCCTCTCTCTCTGCCTGCCTCTCTGCCTCCTTGTGATCTCTCTCTCTCTGTCAAATAAATAAATGAAATCTTTAAAAAAAAAATGGTATCTGGAAGGGATGCCCCTTATCTGGAATTTCTCACTCTTGGATAAAATCTTGACTCTTATCTTTACACAGGAACCACCTCACTGAGGTATCCATGTATAAAAATACATGCAGAGGTTCAGTGACTCATGGATTTATTGTCTGGAGTGAGAAATCTGTAGCTTTGAGTTGAGTAAACATAGACACCACTCTGTGGAAAGAACCTGCAGTGGGTTCTGAGTTGGGTCCACAGTCTTGAACCAGGGTGGGTAAGGGACACGCTCTGAGGCTGAGCTGGACTTTCTGATGCATTTCTGGGTCATCTCACAGGTCCGATCTGTCCGGGAATGTCCATACTGTGCTCTGCTGGATTTGTGCCTGGGACTCTAGTTAGAACTTCTCTGCAGATGCTGATAGCTTGGTGTCTGCTTTCTCTTTGGAGGGAAACCTATTCTCTGGGGCCTTTGTCCTTTCAGCGTGAAATGTTCTAAAGATCCTCTATGGGGACCAATTTCTTCTGCCTGAGACTGAACAGAGAAAAAAAATATACCTTCACTCAGAATTTGATACCCCCTGGGTGGCAACATTAAACACCTTCCCAGCCACACTTGATCAGGGTCAAAGTCACCTTGTCTATGGGTGGCCTGCCTTTAATATTCATAGGACTGTGGCAAGAATACATATGGAGATCCTCAGCCCATGGGCTGCCCCCTCCCCTTCTTACCCCTACACAGCAAGAGACCTTGTACCCATACACGTGGACTCCTCAGATGTAGACGTAGAGTGAGGAGTTCAAGGTTCCATTCATACCCTCCACAAAAAGTTACCCCTTGGCTTCCCTTTGAGCTTCTGGGTGCAGAACCTAGCAGCTTGAGAGGAAAGATCAAGGGAAGAGGTCCATGCAGACATTAGAGCCGGGTTTAGAGATGTGGGAACAAGAAATTTCAGGGTCCCAAGGTCTGAATAGAGGCCTAGGGTCCCTAGGTAAGCACTTCCCTTTATCCCTGCACACACAGACTCTGGAAAAGGCCTGGACCAAGACAGTGGAAAGCACAAGGCCCAGGGCAAAGGATTCTCTTGCCTGGAGAGTATTATAGTCCAAAAATGGGATGATATTGTACCTACTTCCTGCTTTTTATTTTCCTAATTCACTAACACTATAAGGAAATCCTTACATGTCATATGGTATAATTCTCATCTGTTCTTTTTTTGTGCCTGTATAATACTTCATGGTATCAACATATCATAATTTAGCCAGCCATTTCTCTATTCATAGACATTGGCATGTGTCCAATTTTTAGCTGTGAACAATGCTGTTCTAAATATAAATGCTTACATATGATGGCATTATTGCTTTAGGATTAGTTTCCAAAAGTGGAATCGAAACACCAAGACCAACTAATTTAAATTCTAAAGGATGTTGTCAAAAGTCAACCTATGAAAGGATGCTAACTTGTCATCAAGGAAATTCAAATTAGCCTCACGGAGAAACATTACATCCATCGGATTGAGAACAATTTTGGAAGAGGAATAATATCAATCTAATTGTGGGGAGAAGCATGATCTCACACATCGCTGATGGAAATATGAAGTACACAAGCCAGCCCAGAAGGCAGCTAGAAGCTTATGTTAGGGTCCCCTGAATAAAACACAAGTCCCTCATCTTTTCATGTTTGTTGATGCTTCTGTGATCTAATACCTACATGATGACCCTATGAACTCAGTCCCTCGTAGGTAATTCCCTTGACTGAAGGGAAGGCTGAAGAATCATTGACCTTGAGTACCCTTAGCAAACCTCACATGGGCTCCCAGCACCTCATCTCCTGGCTGCAGCTGAGTGTGCTCCTCTTGGACACAAAGACTATGGAGGAATGGAGACTCAACACTCAAGCACAGCACAAAGTCCCCATTTCCTTGATGTAGCAAGTCTTCTGTGCAAAGGTCCCCAGATTTTACTATTTCCAAAGTCCCTAGATGGAAATGCCCAAAGTCTATGATTCTTTCCACAGAACTCTCTCTAGTTGACTAAGAAGTTTCAACCCATCATTTAATAATGTCCTGGGTTTTCTTCTGGGTCAAACAGGCTGTGAGACTTGGTACTGCCCCCCCCATCCTGCCCCCTACTTCTGGAAACACTATTGATTTTCAGCATGGTTGATAAAACAGAGAGATAAAAGGCCCAATTTTTATTTTTATGATAGATATGACTAATTAACTATAAATGTCAAGTATCCACAACTTAATTAATTCCAGTTCATTTAACTACCATAATTAGATTTTTTTCCCAAACAAAGCAACAGTCTGTTTTCGAAGGTCATAGACTAATACTACAATGAACAAGGCTGAAAGGCTTGCACTTTGGATCAAAAATAACTGATGGCTGGTGCCTGTGAGGGAAATCGACCACACAAAATAAAAAATAATTGGCAGGCTGATTAATAAAGTTTGTTTAAAATGTATATATAATGTATCTTTGATTAATAGCACCAAGGAGTACTTGAAATTAAACCTTTAAAAATTTTAGAAACGTTTCATTATAATGAGAAGATTAAAAGCAAAACTTGACCAGAGTTTGAGTCACATAGACCATCAAGAAGCCAGAATTCTAATTAGTGAGAAATGTCTTTTTTACTTAAGAAAAGCAATTTAAATGGGCCTATTCGATTATATCCATCAAGTTCTCCAGGGACAATCCAGACAGGGGGAGATTTAATCAAGAAGGGGTTAACTTGTTTGTCTTAATAAAATAAAAAGCTTTAGAAAGTTTGAAGATGTTGGTGGGGGGTTTGGTGATGGGGAGAGGTATTTTGAGAGATCTTTAAAAGGAAAGAAAAGGAGGGCTGACCCAAGCTATGTGGATGACACCAGCCAAAGTCTGCAGAAAATAGGAGAGATTCTCCAAGGAGGGAGTGTGATCAAAGAACTTGAAAATGGAGAGGTCTGTTATTTAATTTTTTAAAGATTTTATTTATTTATTTGACAGGGACAGCAAGAGAGGGAATACAAGCAGGTGAGCAACAGAGGGAGAGGGAGAAGCAGGCTTCCTGCTGAGCAGGGAGCCCAATGTGGGGCTCGATCCCAGGACCCTGAGATCATGACCTGAGCCAAAGGCAGAGGCTTTAACCCACTGAGCCACCCAGGTGCCTCCTGTTATTTAATTTTAATTGTTTTTTTTTAATGCTATCTTCTGCCACCATTTCCCCAAGAATTTAAAGTCTTCCAAATGAAACTGGCTTGTGACAGTGTTGTGTTTGGGGGAAAGAAGGCTGAAGACACATGTGAGCTGAAGACATGTGGAAGGAAGATGGCCCCAGTGGAGCCAGGTGGAGTTGAAGGAAGTAGCCAGCAGTGGAAAAAGAAAGCATATGGCAGAGTTCACTTCAGTAGAATAAAAAAAAATGCCTCCCAACACCCCTTGGAGGGAACAGGTCAGGATCTGGACCTCTGTTAGTACATGGCATGGGCCACGGGACTTTTTTCATACTTTTTTATTAATGCATTCCCTTTATTTGCTAGTTTTCAAAACAGGTGATGTATCGTTTCACTTCTTTCTCCCAGTGGTTTCCAATTCATTTTTAAATTTTAAATTATGAACTCATGTATTTAAAATATTTAAGTTTCATTCATTTGCAGTTATTATCTTTATTAGTGCTCAGATGATCCCATCGCTGACCTGAGAGAGCCTCTTGAAGTTGTACAAGCCATTTTTTAAAATTTAGATGTAATTGACATATTAGTTTCAGGGGTCGACATAATGATTCAATGTTGGTGTATATTGCAAAGTGATCACAATAGGTCTAGTTAACACCCATCACCATGCATTGTTACAAAATTTTTTTCTAGTGATGAAAACTTTTAAGACCTACTTCATTAATCTTAAAAGTGGCACAAGCCATGTTTAATATGAAGCCATTTTAAACCCATTTGTTAATAACAAAGAAAAACTAGGGTTTGGGGGATGTCAAGGCAGCAGATGCTTGGAGTAGGGTGTTAATTTTTCTGTGAACTGAAATTCTTCTGGCTATTTCTCATCACCATTTCCCTTCATCTCTCTTACGAAAAAACTAAATCACTCGACCTTAGCTCAAGCGTCTTATTAAACTTAAAGGAAAACCATGACCCAATTTCCTGTATGTGTATTTATTAAATGCCTGCTACAGTTCCAGGCTGTGTCAGGCAATGCTTCCTGTCTGGTGGCCAGACTCTTGACTTTTCTGATGTGTGATGTCATTGGTGAAGGCAGTCATAGAGGTGACATTCTCAACTTGGCATAGACTGTAACATCCAAATGGGAGTTAACATGCCAGATCAAATTTGGCAAGGCTGTCAATAAGAAAAGCTACAAGGAAAGATAATCAGTCTTCAATAGTTTAGGTTATCTTTTCTTTCTGAAATGGCTTTCTGTGACTGATATGTAAGGGAACTGCATCCTTGCAGGGAGCTTCCAAGCACAGGTAATTGGGTTCATAGCCATGACTCAAGTAGGCAAGTGGATACGCCACTGGTGATGGGGTGGCTGGCCATGCTATAACTATGATTAAAGTGGTAATAGCAGAGTAGAATTTCTTCCTCCTAACTACTCCAGCTGTTTATAAATGCAGCCAGCTGGGTTGCATTCTGTGATCTCAAAGATGAGTTCTGAGAAACTTTCCCTCCAAATTCTTTTTGACTTCTCAGGATGGGTGTCTTTCTGTTGTAGTACTTACTTTCCCAGATGCTCAAGGGCCAAGAAGACTTTTCTGGCAGCAGAGTCCCTATGGGGCTGTTGCCCTTGGAAGGATCAAGTCAAGGGCCTGGCAAGCTCTGGGATCATTGGTGGAGACCACGACTCCCTGCTCTAATCTTCTTTTATTTCTGGGACTTGTCAGTGTCCACCACAATGGTCTGGAATGGAGACAAGAGAGCATTTGAAAAATTGGTCTCTCCTGATGTAGAGTCAGACAGATTTGTGTCTTGGCTCTAACATTTGTTAATTATATGGACTTGAATATTGTCTGATCTTGGGTTCTTTCAGAAAGCAGACTTTGAGGAAAAGCTTTGAGGACAAGTAGTCAACATAGGAGGTGATTCTAGGAAGCACTAGAACAGGAGTCGGGAAGTGAGAGAGCAAAGGAAAGGAAGCCTATACAAGACATGTTGATGAGTAATTTACTACTATGGACAAGTGTGTCTCATTCTGCCTGGGGAATTCTGGGAGGTGGTGCCTAAAGTTTGCCTCTGTGTTATCACACACAAGAGGAGAAAACCAGGCAAAAAGTGACAAGTATTTGTGGTAAGAAGCCACTGGCCTGTAGGTAAATGGGTGTGTGAGAATGATGAGTCTGCTACAAACACGTTATACAACATTTCTATGCCTTGGTTTCTACATGTGAAAAATGGAGATCATGCTAGCTACCTCTCAGGGTTCTTATTAAGGTCAAAATCTAATGTGAAGGGAAATGCTTGGCACATCACATTCAAAGTAGGCATTTAATGTCTATGTCTTTCCTTTTTCTCTTAGACACACTGTAGCTACAACAGCAAATAATCTTGCAAACAGGCTCTATGCTTTACAGAATTGGGTGGTAGGAGGAAGTAGGTGGGAGCAGTGTGTAGACACTGGGCTAAGCAACGTTGATGAATAGCAATGAAAGCATCAGGTAATGGTATTGTATATGGGTCCACAGGGATGCTTCAACATATTTGCATAGAAAGATGAGATTTCTGCAGTTTCTCACAAAGTTTTCCCAATGGCATCTCTTTAGTCTAATATGCAATGTGTTTCTAAAGTTAAATTGCTGCCTGGCATTTTAAAATGGAATCTTTGCTTTGGGATCAGGCAGCAGAACATGAATAATTTGTGCCAATATATCGTTTTCCATTCTTCAAGAACTAAGTACTTTCTGTCATTAACCTAGCAAATCCCACACTTCCTTTCAGTAGGGGAAATCATCTCTGCCAAAGAGTTGGCTGTCTTTCTTCTTAATTCTTTCATTTTACAGATGGAGAGACTAAGGCAAGGGGTACGGTCCGGTAAATAGTGTATGAACCCACCTTGGAAAAGTCAGGTTCCAGTTACACCAACTCTAGTCCTGATGAAATTGTAATATCCAGAGCCTCATAAAAGAAAACAAGAACATTATACTCTGCTTCTAAAACCTGGCTTCAAATCTTCTCTTGGCAAGGAAGTAAGGCAGAGCAGCTTGCTTGCCTTTGTGGGGAGGTGGGGCTCTGCTGTATCTTTTGTGTTTTGTTCTGTTTTTACTACATGTCCATGTGAGTCTGAGTGTGTGTGTGTGTGTGTGTGTGTGTGTGTGTGTGTGCGTGTGGTGAATGGTCAGGGCTAGAGAATAACTAGGATCAGAGACCTCACCTATTGCATATTTTGTTGTTCTTAGCTCAAGATTAAAGTATCAGTCAGGATAGACTACGTTATGCCAAAATAACAAACACCCCTGAAATTTCAGTGGCTGATACAAAGGTTGATTTCTTGCTCCTTCTACATGTCCATCAAGGGTCAGCTGGCAATTCAACTCTGATCTGGGTGGTCAATTTCCCTGCAGGACCCAGGGTAATCAGCAGCCATTATCTGGGATGGTTCTAACTACGGAAGAATGAGGAGAGAGTTCTGGCTGGTTTGCCATTAATAATTAAAAGCTTAACCTGGAAGTGACATACCTCAGTTTTGCTCCTAGTTTATTGAAAATAATTGGTCATCAATTGTAAGGGATCTAGGAAGTGCAATACTAACATGTGCCCAGAAAAGAAGAACTGGAATAGTGAACAGCAGTGATGGGTACCACAACTTGAGTTATGACCACACAGTATGGGGTCATCATTACCTTCTTGCTTTTATATAGAAATGGCTCTACCTCAAAGACATATTTTTGCTATATTCAACATATAAAATTTCAGTCATTTATTTCTAGACCAGCTCTGTGCAGTAGAACTTGCTGTGATAATGGACATTATCTCTGCATTATCCAATATGGTAGCCACTAGCCATGTATAGTTATTAAGGACTTGAAATGTGGTTAGGGTGAGTGAGGAACTGACTTTTAAAAAATTTTATTTAACTTTAATAAATTTAAATTTAAATTCAAATAGCCACTAGCGGCTACCCTGTTGGCCAACACAGATGTAGACCACTGAAATCATATTGTGGGTTTATTTTTTTTGTTCATTGGCATAATAACAATAACATTGCTTACTCTTTTGTATTTATATTTCATAGTTTTCAAAATGTTTTTATATACACTACGTTTCATATGATTCTCCCAATATCCTTATGAGATAGATAAAGGAGTTACTATTATAACACCCATTTTATAAATATGAAAACCAGTGGGCACCTGGATGGCTCAGTTGGTTAAGTGTCTGATTTTGACTCAAATCATGATCTCAGGGTCCTGGGATTGAGCCCTGTGTGGTGCTCCCTGCTCAGCAGGGAGTTTGATTCTCCCTCTCCCTCTGCCTTTCCCCTTGCTTGTGTATTCTCACACTCTCTCTGTCTCAAATAAATAATTAAAATATTTTAAATAAACAAATATGAAAATCAAAATTCAGAAACTTTAATGATTTGCTCATGATAATGGTGTGATGAGTGGTACAGAGACCAGAACCGTACATCTAGGCAGATGTACGCCTTGTCTGATATTTTTATACACTGCTCAGTACTATGCTTGTCCCTCAATAAATATTTGATCCAACACCTGATATTTTCAAGAACTTCAAAACAAGTTCTTTCTCTGAAGCATTTGTTTTCTCTTTCCTCTGAAGCACTTATTTTCATAAGCATTTCCATAGTACTTGTTTCCAGCATTACTCCCTGTTAATCATAGACTAAGCTTATATTAATCATATTCTTTCTTGAAGTGGTATCTGTCCGTTTAATGTGGATTTCTTTGTTTTTAAATTCAATTAAATTGTGAACTCCTTAAGTTTAGGAACTTTTCTTTCCTTGGCAATTTCCTCAGTGTCCCATAGAGTAGCCAATTATCCCAGTTTGCCTGAGAGTGAGGGATTCCTCAGAATGCAGGACTTTTAGTGTCCAAACCAGGACAGTCCCAGGCAAACTGGGACAGCTGGTCACCCAGGTGCCCAGCACAAGGCTGAGTTCACAGGTTAAATTGAATTGAGTATTAAAATAGCAAAGATGTATCTCAATTATAAGCCTTAGCATAGTCACCTGAGCATTGTAAATACTCCATAAAGGCTTTATTTCAATTTTATGACAAAAATAAAAGGTAATAAATTTTGCATATGCTTCCTTATGTTCAAATAGAAAACTAAGGAAATGGATTTTTTAAGGAGCTGTGTTATGCCAGTAGACCTCTCTTTTTATATTCCCACATCTGGTTTGAATGTTGTTTCAAAGTCAAGAGTAAAAAGATATTATGTCCTGCTGATCTTGGATGCAGCAGGCATTGTTAATAACATGCACGCGTGTGCACACACACATCCTATCAAATGATGGGCCATTCTCAAAAGCTTCCATTGACTTTAGATAACTATTCGGAAAAAAAAAAGTTCAAATGTTTATTTTCAAACTTTGATGCTTTCTCTTATCCTTTGAAATAACTGTAACCTTTTATGTCTCTAGGGAACAAGGCCAAGCTCCTGCCTTGTGTATTTTCCAAGTCTCTACTCTTATAAGCAAGACTGGAGCTTTGATTTTGATCTGTGGGTTTGGTGGGGAGGGGCTCATTCTCTATTGTGCCTTGAGCTTCTGAATGCCTCAGTCACTACAGCATATTGATTTCCTTGACTTCTTCAAATGAGAAAGTGCCTTTTGAATAGCAATAAGGTAACTCTTTACATGCCTCCTGAATAATAATCTCCTTCTGCATTTGTGTGCAGAATAGCAATGTCTTGAGTGTTTCTCATTACAACAGGCAGTTTCATTGTACTCCTACTCACTACCACCTGGTGAACTTCATGAGGACCTCAGATGAACCTCCTTTTCTCCAATAGCTGTGTTTTTGAAAAGCTGGGAGTTAAGCTAATCTACTTAAGTCAAAGGCTTTGGCCACTTGTCTGCAAGGACTTTGTGGAAAAGAGCTCATGCAAGGTAGAGAGGGATTAGTCCAAGTGATTCACCCCTTCTTCCCAACGTCTGAAGTCCTGTGAGTCTAGGTCTCCTTTAAATATTTTCCTGGTGACTAATTTTAGAGATTTGTCACTTTCATTCCTGAGTGATCTTCAATTAGCAATGGCCCCCAATACTTTAGCTTTAGTTTAGACTTACTGCCACTGCAATGCCTAGAACCAAATCCCAGTTAGCAGGTGTATCATTCACATGTACAGCTGAGTGGCTGTGAGGGAGTGAAAAAATGGTGTTGCATGTATAGCATGAAATTGGTAGAGGCAGAAATTTCTCTCTCAGGGCCTCGTAGGAAAGGAAATGGCAAGGATATTGGGACACCTTTGGCTTAGATCACACAGAAGGTGCAATCTGAGTAGGATTTTCAAGCAAAACAAATCCAAGGAGTGTAGAGAGCTGAACTGAGGAATAAAATTAAGACCCTCTGAAAAGGCTGCAGGTCTTCAGTTTGGCATTCCAGCTCTTGTAATCATGGCACAAACCCTCCTTTGAGATCAACTGATGCCCAGGCTGAAACCCTCGCCAACTGAGTCAGAATCACTGGGGTGGGAGCCAGACATCATTATTTTTGAAATTCTCCAGCTGATTCCAATGTGCGGCCAAGTCCAAGAAATAAGAGACTTTTGAGTAAGAGACTGCCATATTCTGAGTTCATTGAGAAAAGGTCATTGAGGGAAGTTTCTATGGCATGGTGGAAAGAACACCAGAGGTGTATACAGGTGTATATTGCCAATTATGTTGTATATTCCAATTGCAGAATTTGCTCTTGAGCTCAGTGCTTTATTTCTAATCCTCACGACAACAGCATGAGATAGGTATTCCTAATAAGTCCAATTTATGCACCTGTCCAAAATTCCTCAGTTTCAAGTGTCTCTCAATGGAGAATCCTAATGCCACCATCACTACCATAGCTCTTGCTAATCCATGAAGAATGTGTTCTTGCCAAACTTGTATGGGTGAATGAAGGCAGGTTGAGGCCATAGACTTACGACTTGGTGCCTCCTCCATTAGTCTTCACTCTTACTGTGCCTTCGATTCTTTGCTGCTGTTGGGCACCCTCCTGATTTAATAATTGTCTGCATTTTCTTGTAGTAAATTCAGTAACCACCTTATACTTGTTTTCCTTCCATCCCTCTCTCACGTTCCTTTTCTTCTGACTCTCACTGCCTGGGTTTGGACCCTTCAGCAAAATACTAAGGAAGTCTTGCCACTTGTTTTATTTTCAAGGAGACCTATGCTGAGACAGTGTTATTATCCCAACAAATGCTTGTCTGTCGGTCTCCAAAGTCTGTGGCTTTTAAACTCTTTTCCCTTTTCTTTTCTGCCTCCTAGGACAGAAAAGAACTGGATCTTCCTCCCTGCTGTGCTACTGATATACAGTATAACCTCAGGAAAGTCATTTGTCTTCTTTAAGCCTGTTACTTGGTCCACAAAATGAGAGGGTCAGGCTATGACACGTTCTTAAACTTGTGGATTCCTTGGACGTCTTGAATAGTTGGGTGAAGCCTATGAATTCTTTCTCAGAATAATGTTTTTAAATTGCATAAAATAGAACACATAGGATTACAAAAAACCCACACTCATATTGACTATGCTTGTCAAGATAGCATCTATGTGTCTATATCTCACAAAACATATGTGATATGTTTCTCTACTCATGTCTTAAATCATACTTCTTTAATAATTATAATATCTTATTATAATATCTAAGTAGTGATGAGAATACTATTTTGAGGCACCCATGAGAAAACATCCCTGAAAACAAATAGACCATAATGATTCCAGTTGAAATAAACAATGCAATGAAATAAACAAAGAATATAAATGATCATCAGACAAATTCACTGTGTGATGATATTTTAAATAAGACAAAGACCAGGACACTCTAGAGCCACAAAAGTGACTGAAATCTCCCCTCTTAGAACTGACACAAAAGACTCCAGCTTCTTCGCCACTTACAGCTTTAGCCTTGCTTTAATGGTCTGACCCACTAGATAAAAATGATGTAGATTCCCAATCACTGAATGACCCCCTCGTATTGAAAGAACCCAGCCAAAAATGCTTCTTCTTCAACACCCACTCCCAGCCACTTCCTTCGAACTTTCTAGAAACACTCACAAGACCAGTTCCACAATAATCCCACCCTAATTCCTTCTTACTCAGGCACCTATGCCTTCTCTGTGTGTTCTCCTTTGCCGTAGCGAGCTTAATAAACCTTAATGTTTGGATGATGATCGTATTCCTGGGGGTCTTTGGATGGCGTCCTTCAACTTCCACAGCAATCATAACGTGATATGACAATACCCGTGGTTTCTATCCATGACAAGACAATTGTGAAGCTGAGATTCAAATCCAGGCACTCTTAACCTCTATGCTCCACAGCCTCTAGGCATAAGGAAGCAAAAAGAACAAAACATACGTAATCACATGTCATGGTGGACTATTACATACCTAAGGGCATCCCTAAGAGTGTACATGAGTTAGAAAGAAATTTTAGCTGGTGCCAAAATAACCAACACAACAACCAGTCACAATAGAAAAAGAAATAGTAACCACAACCATAATCTTCCATTTGTATAGCCCTTTGCACTTTATTGGGCCATCTACATGTAAGCCTTAGCATCCTGAAGGCAGACCTCCAGCCAAGGTTTTCTTGGACATAGATAGCCTAAGTCTATCTATAGTATCTAAAAGAAAAAAAAAGGTTATAATACCTATAAGAGAAGAAGAAGATAGGTTATTCTCAGCTTATTGTTGAAACTCCACTATTTAGGTTTATATTCAACCAATATTTATTAAATGTTATTATTGACAGAATTGTACCCTCTCCCAAATTTATATGTTGAAGCCCTCACTCCCAATATGACTACATATGGAGACAGGATTTTTAAAGAGATAATTAAGGTTAAATAAAGTCGTAGAGTGGAGCCCTAAACCGGTAGGATCAGCGTCCTTATAAGAAGAAGAAGATATTCCAGGGATAATCATGTACAGAGCAAAGACCAAGTGAAGACACAGCAAGAAGGTGGCCATCCGGGTGCCTGGGTGGCTCAGTGGGTTAAAGCCTCTGCTTTTGGTTCAGGTCATGATCTCAGGGTCCTGGGATCGAGGCCCGCATCGGGCTCCCTGCTCGGCGGGGAGCCTGCTTCCCCCCCCCCCTCTGCCTGCCTCTCTGCCTCCTTGTGATCTCTCTCCCTCTGTGAAATAAATAAATAAATAAAACTTAAAAAAAAAAAAAAAGAAGAAGAAGGCGGCCAACCGCAAACCAAGGAGAGAGGCCTCAGAAAAAGCCAACCCTGCCAACACCTTAAACTTGAACTTCCAGGCTCTGGAACTGTGAGCTCAGAAATGAATTTCCATGGCTTAAGTCACTAAATCTTGTGTTGTGACAGCCTTCTCAAAGGAGCGCCTAATGAATATGCTGGATATTTTCACATGTTAATTCATGAGGTCATCCCAAACAGGAATAGGCTGGTGTCACCTTCTCTTAGCCTGCAAGAGTCAATTTGAACATTTTTAGGAATTTTGCCAACTGGTTTTTAGACACCCATGATTGAAGATCAGGCTACGCAAACTTAAAATTCAATAAATTGTATTTTTAAGAGGTGATAAATATGTAAAAGCCATCACTTCCTAATTATTTTACTGCATTTTACTCTCAGCCATGTCCTCGAAGTTCTGCAAGTTGGAGTTATTGCATCTGAACGGTGGGCACTCTACAGAGGGCTTGCTACGGCAGGTTCAAGAGTTTCAGGTTGGGAGTCTGAAATGGACCACAGCTGGTGTATTCACACCACAGAAATGGGCAAACAGTACAGATCAGGACCCCTCTGCCCAACGGAGGTAGGCATCAAACATCTACCAGCACGTCCCCAGTATATAACAATCCCTCCAAAAACTCCAGTCTAATTCCAGATTACATAATGAGAAAACTCCAGCTCCTAACACTGCAAGATTCAAGCAAAAACTGGGTCCCCGGGTTCCCAAACCAGGGATCTTTACATGATACCACACTGCCTCTCTATGCATTCGGGGGGAAATGCGAGCGCTCTGTCTCTCTCTGCCCGGCTGCCCAGCAGAAATCAGATTCAAAGGGGCTTGCACATTTGGCGAGGGTCTCTGCCCCGCCTCTTAAATTTCTCTGCCCAGCACCCGGCGTTGTGTAACTTTAATACCCACCAGAACAAAGGCCACTTGCTATGAATTTCAGGGCGCTGCGAGAAAGCCCCAGGAGGAACGTTCTCTTACAGCCAAAATTTGCAGTCTGTTGTAAAGCACTTTAATTGCTACTCAGCATAGGATTTGCCTTGTGTGTTTTTCCAGCCTGGTAAAGATTAACGAGGAGCAGAGAGCTAAGCCCAGGCCCCTGCTAGAGTTGGGAGTAGAGGAGCCCTGACCATTCAGAGATGGATTTACAGAAATGAGGACTGAAGACACAGCAGGAAGTCTTCAAAATAACTTGCAGAGAAGCTTCTTTGATGAGTTGAAGCAATTCAGCAGCTTCTGCACTGTGCGTTCGGGCTCATAAATCACTGCGATTTGCAGGCCTTGCAAGACATCTCCAACTCTGCCATTTAGAAAAATGTACTTGCTGCAGTAGCCTCAAAGATCTGCTGTTATTTTACTCAGGTACCTGGCATCTTAAGAGACAGTTTGATTTTTGTTGTTGTTGATGATTGGAAGTGCACAAGTTTTTAAATTTTTAAATTTTTTTAACTTATCCAATCATTTTTTTAAAGCTTTTATTTATTTATTTGAAAGAGAGAGAGAGCACAAGCAGGGGAAGCAACAGAGGGAGAAGCAGGCTCCCCGCTGAACAGGGAGCCTGACATGGGGCTCGATCCCAGGACCTTGGGATCATGACTTGAGCTGAAGGCAGACATTTAACTGACTGAGCCACCCAGGCACCCCAGAAGTGCACAAGGTTTTTTTGTTGTTGGTTGTTGGTTTTTGGTTTTTTTTTTTTTTTGAAAAGGTTATTTATGGAAACACTCAAAAAAAAAATCTTGAGGAAGTCATTTGCCCTGGAGAATATACCCAAGAAACCTTTGAAAACATTTCAAATGTGTTCTTTTAACCTCTGAAATCGAGAGCATCCAAAGCTCAGTTGAACGTAGACGGTGTGAGGGAAGCCCTAGAGAGCTTTAGAAATCCTGATGCCTATGCCCTGCTGGTCCAGAGATTCTGAGTGAAGTGGTCCAGCCTGGGCATTTGGGTTTTTAAAAGCTCTCCAGAAGACTCGTGTGCACAGTCAAGTTGGAAACTATTGTTCTAGAACTTTTCTTCTTGGAGTGTGGTTAATCAGTCGACCAGCAGCACCAGCTTCGCGAGGGAGCTACTTAGAAATGCAGAATTTGGGGCCAGACACACTGAATCAGTCTGCATTTTAACAAGATCTCCAGATGATTCCCTTGTTCAGTCAAAGTGGAGATTGTCTAGAACTTAGCTAACGAATGCTAGAAGCTGACCACCTGTTTCCCTTAATTCAGACTAAAACGGTTTTCATCTCTTATTCCCCATCTCTAGTTAGGTACCTCTGCTCAAAAATGTTCAGTGGCTGCCTCTTTCCCACCAATTCAAATGTGAATTTCTCTGCCTGACTCCAAGGCCATCCCACATCTGGATCTAGGTGACCTGTCTAACCTGATTTCCCTACGTGTCTGTCTGGTTCCAGCCAGTATTTTCCCCAAGTCACAAGGTGCCACCCAATTCCTCTTTGTCTTGGCTCCTGAAAACCCATTCCCTTTCAGTTTTCCCTCTTCCTCTCCAAGCCTTATTCATCTTTCAAGGCCACTTCCTTTTGCTCTGAATGCCTCCAGCACTTATAATTTGAATCACTTAATGATGAGCTCCCATCTTTTCACATCAGACACTGATTTTCATGCCCCTAGGGCCAGCTAGGCATAAAGCGTCAAAACAGAGCTCAGTGTACCCTGGAGATGAATCCAGCTTCTCCCCATTCAGAAGAGGCTTAGGCAACCCTCTCTCCTGCCCCCCTCCCCAGAAAGGTACCTCAACTGATGCTGCCCCATGACCGAACCTATGATTACCCTTTGCTCCCAGCACTTAGGTTAGGCCTGGTGGTTTTGCCTCTTCCATTAGACTAAGGGCCCTTGAGTTGAGTCCTGCAGCCTCTATGGTCCACTGTTGTCATCATTAATATACCAAGTGGGTCCTGGTGCCACCTATGGGCAGATCATCATGCTAAGTGGTGGTGGTGGAGGAGGAGGAGGAGGAGGAGGACAAGGAGGTGCATTTCCAAACACTTTCCTTTGTTCTTGGCCATTCCTTACAATTTGATATTTCCTTTAATTGTCTTTTACTCTACACTTTTAAAATGCTATCTCTTGTCCTTACAAGTGGTATGCAATAGTTATTATTAGTGCCCCCATTATGTGGATGAGCACACTGAGATTTCTCAGGCCCAAATAGCTAGAAGGTGTTGAAGCCAGAATTCCGATACAAACATATAGAAAATACAAATGTACCTGCAAATGCTTTTTCAACATCATCATTCTTTAGGAATTTGAGTTCATTACGTTAGTACAGTCATTCAAGTCCCCATCCAGGGATACATTAGTCACTTTGGGCAGCTTTAAAAACAAAATCATTAAAGGGCCCCACCCTAAACCAATTCTATTTCTTCCTTGTGGGGCTCTAATATGTTTGAAAAGCATTCCAAGGAATTCTAAGCAGCAGCCAGGATTGAGAAACACTGCAATAACACCTTCCTCTGACTGTCTGAGAAAGCCTAAATATTATTTGGTCAGCATGTCAGCTTCCATCCAGGCCCGCCAGTGAAAAAAACTCAGGAAGTACCACCTGCCTGTTGCACGTTAGGAAACAACAACAACGACAACGACAAAAAAAACCCTCCATCAAAGCAGTTCTCCTACACTTCAGATGTGCCCCCGTATATTTGATGAATCTAAGAGGCAGCCTTCGGTTGTCATAGCAACAGGGCAGGCTGGAAAGGAATAATCAAATGCACCATCCCAGAAGCCTTAACTCCCCTCTGCCATCCTACTGAGCTGGGCCTTTCTGTCACCCATTCAGGCAAGTGATTGATTAACTGAGCCCTTCCAAGCCAGATCTGCAGAGACTGCTATCTCAGGCACTCCTTGCTGTAGTTATCATTAACCTCCAACTTCCGGAGAATCAGCAGAGGGCAGGCAGGCACCCCCTGGGTCACAGCTGTTCTGGAACAGTTACAATTCCAACTTCCTTCCTGCAGCAGCCTGAAGCACTCATAGGGAGGAGGAGGTCATGGCTTATGGAAAAAGCAGTTAGGCTTTGTTGCCTGCCTACCAGTTGCCTGCCTACCATTGTCTGTGTATCTTCTCTTTTAAGTGCACTTCAAAGAGATACATTCTGTGAACCCACCATTATTCACTGTGGTAAACTTTTGGCAAAAATCGCCACAGTAATTTCCCTTGCTTCGTCCACACTGCCAGGCAATGTGACTTTGCAGCATCTCCCATCGAGAGATGAAGGCCTTTGGTGCCTGGGTGGCTCAGTCGTTAAGCGTCTGCCTTCAGCTCAGGTCATGATCCCAGTGTCCTAAGATCGAGGCCTGCATCGGGCTCCCTGCTCAGTGGGAAGCCCGCTTCTCCCTCTCCCACTCCCCCTGCTTGTGTTCCCTCTCTCGCTGTCTCTGTCCCTGTCAAATAAATAAATAAATTTTTAAAAAAAGAGAGAGAGAGAGAGAGAGAGAGAGAGAGAGAGAGATGAAGGCCTTGAGTCTGGGCTGGTCTTATGGTTTATGTGGCCATCAGACATAGCAGAAATGGTGGTGTGCTAGTTCCAAGCACTAGAGTAAAGGGACCCTGCACACTTTTTTTTTTTTTTTTTTT
>LNAC01000424.1:1042786-1102015 GCA_002007465.1 Ailurus styani
TTTTTTTTTTTTTTTTTTACTATTGTGGGATCCTTTCCATCATCACATGAGAACAAGCCCAGGCTAGCCTCCTGGATGATGAGAGACCACAGGAAGCAGACCTAAACAGAGATAAACAGCTTCAGCTGACCATAAATGCATGCTAAGCCCAGCCAAGACCAGAAGAACCAACTAGATGAGCCCTAGCCCTAGGCCTAACTAACAGAATTACAAGCCAAGATAATAGTTATTGTTTTAAGCCACTAACTTTGGGGTAGTTTAGTACACAGAAATAGCCATACAATATGTGTATATCCCCTAACATAGTAAAGTCTTTATTTTCTATTAAGTTTATGGGACTTCGGACTTGTCTGGTGGACGTCTATTCATAAAGAAGTGAAGTGAGGTATAATCCTTGCCCAGCAGAAATTAAGAGACTTTTTTGAATAATGGGAAATTAGGGGCTCTTTGCTATCTGGGCAAACTAGACCTGCTGAGGAGTTCTAGGAAGGATTCGAATTGCCAAACAATTCCAACTGGCAATGATCTGGAATGTACTGGAGAGATGAATTTGGGATTTGCTCATAGAAAAATGATGGGCACAGCTGCGGACATCAGTGAGAACTCTGAGAGACAAGGCATATATGGAAAGAAGACTGTCTATTGCATCCGTGTTGGAGGGACGTCTACATTCGGGGACAGGAGCAGAAAGAAGATGGAGTGCAATAGAGACTCGCAGGAGGTGGGCGGCAGGCTGTGGGAAGTGGGACGGGGCATAGCATACAGTAGATGGCCTGCTTCCTAAGTTTCATTGTTTACAGTTGAGTTATTGCCCTCCTTACATGTGGTGGGTTAAATTAACCATATTCTCAGTTCGTGGAATATATGTTTGTATGAACAGCTCTTGTTCTATGTCTTTATTCCCTTATACTTCAGCCTCCATTCTTATTCATTTCCCGTTAACTCCTGGAACCATCTCTGGAAACAGCTAAAACATTTGCAGGTAAATCTGGTGACCAAAGTGGGTAACTGGTCAAGGGGACAGGTGATTTGTTCCAGCACCAGATAAACGGCCTCTTTCAGTGATAACTAGTTGTAATCTGTAATCTTTCTTTACTTCTCCGACAGATATTTATAGAGCACCCATCCCATGGCAGAAATCATTCTAGGCACTCAAGATTTGGCAGGGAGCAAGAAAAACATGTTTTTTGTTTCCATGGACCTTATGTTATAGTGGAGCTACATGATGAAATTATAAACAAATGTATCAACAGGATGAATTCAGAAAGACATTCAGAAAGTAAGAAACACAGGAGGATGTGACTGGTTTGGGGTGGGGGTTACTTCAGGTGGTATCATCAGAGAGAACCTCATTGATAAGGTGATGTTTGAGTCGAGACCCAAATGACAAGAAGGAACTATCTTGGGTCAAGCCAAAGAGAAACGGTTCCATGCAGAAAGATTGGCAAGTGCAAAGGCCCTGAGGTGAATGAGAGAGGCTCACTCAAGGAAAAAAGCAGTTTAGTATGACTAGAAGAGGCAGAATGAGGGGGAGAGCAGGAGGAAAGGCAGCTGGAGGGGGAGGCAGGGGTAGTTCTGTTGGCTGTGGTAGGTGACTGGGATTTTAAGTAAGTACAGTGGAGAGGAAGTCACTGGGCATTTAGGGGAATGTCTACATTTCAGGGAAATCTGTTTGCTCTGTGGAAACTGCATTATGGAGAAGCAAAAGTGGGCCTGGGTGCAGTCAGGAAACTGTTAGGACAGTGTTGAGGAAAGGAAGCTTGGGGCAGGAGTTGGCAGGTGCCAGGAGGGAAGAGGAAAAGTTTGGGAAATAGTAACAAGTAAACACAGGAGGCACTTTCAAGCTTTCAGAACTCAACTTTATGAGTCTCTAAATGTGAGCTTAACACAACACTCTTAACCCAAACATGCTATACACAATGAAATAGACGTCTTTAAAGGTGATATGCTTACCTCATCACTTTTAAAACTTCAGTGATGAAAACTAGGCAGTTGATTTAATTATTTCAGCTCTTCAAATTCTTTGAAGACTATGATGTTTCCAAAGGGAAATGATTATGTTTGACAATGAGAGTTTTCAAATTTTCATTTATGGTCAGACTGAAATGGGGAATAATTTTCCATGTAGGTTTTTTTCCTCCTTTCTGTAGAGAAATTAAGGCTGCTCAGTGGTGTCGTCGCAGTACAAGTAAAGGGGTCAGTGTGATGTGAGCAGGACTGAGATGAAGTTGCTTTGCATACTGAACAGGGAGGCTGTTGAGAATACTATCAACAGAGTGACCTCCATTTAGGGGATGGGGCTCTCTCCTAGGGGCTCACTTCCTAGCTAATTTGATGTCATTTAGCATTACACCCCTTGAACGTAAGAAACAGCATATCTGACAGGATTAATATCATATAAAATTATTGTGATTAAAGCCATTTCACTTGAACACAACCTGGCGTTTGCGGTAGACCTGCAGTAAATACTGAATGATTCTCATCCAAGAAAACACTGGATGAACCCCAAAGGAGGGACAACCAGTACTCTTCGAAATGTCAAGGTCATGAAGAACAAAGGCTGAGGAACTGTTCCAGATGAGCGGAGCCTAAAGAGAAATGTCAACTATATGCCGTGTTGGATCTGAGATAGGTTCCTGGATGGGGGGGGAGGGGAATGCTATAAAGAACATTATTAAAAGAACTGGTACAATTTGAACAATGACTGTATGTTAGATAATAGTGTGCCTATGTAATATAACCAGGATTTGGTCATCGAGTTTTAATCATATGAGGGAATATCCTTGTGCTTAGGATATGTGGGCTGAAGTATTCAAAGGTAAAGAGTTAGGATATATGGAAATTTGAAAGTGGTTCAGCAAGAAAAAGAACAGGAAAAAATACATAGAGAAATGTGGCAAAACACTGAGAGTCTAGACAAAGGGCATGCAGGTGTTCAGGGTTTCATTTTGAAATATCTCTGTGGGTCTGAAATACACAGTTTAAAGAAAACGTTTTGGTATTCTTAAAAAAGAAAAAGAGGGGCCCCTGGGTGGCTCGGTTAAGCCTCTGTCTTTGGCTCAGGTCGTGATCCCAGAACTCTAGGATCCTGCCCCCTTGTTGGGCTCCCTTCTCGGTGGGGGGGTCTGCTTGTCCCTCTCTGTCTGCACCCCCCCACTCGTTCCTGCACACACACTCTCTCTCTCTCTCTCTCTCTCTCTCTCTCTCTGTCTCAAATAAAATCTTTTAAAACAAAGAAAAAGAAAAGCCATTTTACTTCACAGGTCACCTCATCGACTATAGCCTGAACCCTGGACAAAGGCCAAAACGAAGTATTTCTCACTGTGAGGACTCACAGATGAGGCACCCCCAATCGGAGGAGGAGAAACTGGAGCTCTGGAATTATGGCCGGAGCTTCCGGGATCATGTCCATCTAGACCTCTGGGTGTCGCTGTCTGAAGCTGCTCTCTCCCGTGGACAGCCCCACTTCTGCGGTCTGCATGCTCTCAGGAGTCTCCTGTTCTCCATCTGTGACTGTCCGCTGGTTTTCACCCCTCAGTGCCTCTTTTAATGTCTGATGTCCTGCTTTCTGCTCCTGGAATCACCTCTTATTTTCACACCTTCGTTCTGGAAAAGCCCATGGCGTTGAGTCACGTGACCCCCTTAAAGACACAAGTGCTGGGTCTCGGAGGCGGGGGAATGGTACTCCAGCTGCGTAAGGACAGCGCAGCTGGAAGAGCTGTGGCCCTCAACGTGGCAGGAGGGCTGCTTAGAAATGCAGGAGCCACGCCTTTGACGTTGCTGTCCACCTTGACGTTGCTTTCCATCCTGCTGCATCTCGGATCCAGGAGAGTTCGTTTCAGTCCCAGCTCTTCCAGGATCGAGCTCTGTGACCTTAGACTACTCATTTAACCTCCCTGGGCTTCATTTTCCTCACCTGTAAACTGATCGCTGAGGTCCTCCCCTGTTTAAAACTGTTAATTATGACACTTCACAATTTCCAATTCTGATTCCTTCTCTTGATGTCATAGGAGAGCTCGATGTCACAAAACAGGAGGACTTCCCCTGAGATGTGAAATCAGCCATTAATCATTGCAGCCAATGTTGAGTGGGTTCTTTGTGCCCAGACCCATTCACAGTGGTTAAAATTCAGAATCGCGAATCAAGCAGACCTACTTTAAAATATTGGTCCTTTCTGTTCTTATTTGCTCTGGGAATTTGGACAAGTAATTTGCCTTATAAAACCTCAACTGCCACATCTGTAAAATGGGATCTGTACTGGTGCTTATTCTAAAGGGCTATTGAGAATTCTAAATGGGATAACACAAAGTGCCACATTATATGCATTTATTACAAAACTTTTTTTTTTTCCCCACTGAGCAGGGGGCCAGATGTGGGTCTGGATCCCAGAATCCTGGGATCATGACCTGAGCCGAAGGCAGATGCTAAACTGACTGAGCCACCCAGGTGCCCAAAGCACTATTTCTAAATGCTATTAATAATATTCTGCTAGTAGTTACTTATTCATATTTTTTATTTTTTTAGATTTTGTTTATTTATTTGACAGAGAGATTGAGAGAGCCAGAGAGCACAAGCAGAGTGAATGCCAGAGGGAGAGGGAGAAGCAGGCTCTCTGCTGAGCAGGGAGCCCGATGCGGGGCTCAATCCCAAAACTCTGCGATCATGACCTGAGCCAGTGGCAGAGGCCCAACTGACTGAGCCACCCAGGAGCCCCTATTATTTAGAGTATAAGAAAAATCCCTTTCATGCAAGATAACTCCAATTGAAGTTCCATGATTGACATTCACTTAAAAACAACCAGACAACAGTGTAGAAAGGTAAGAAATTTAGTGATGAAAGTGGTGTGGTGGAGATATACCAGACGTTAGCAGATGAGGGAGGAAGGCCAGTTTGGGCTGGGATTGGAATTATTCCTGGCTTAAATAGGCAACGTATTATTAAGTATGGTACACTTAATATATATATATTTTTCCTATTTTTAAAATGTATTAAATGCAAAATTAATACATGGATACATCTAACTTGTAAACGTAATTTCACATAATAGAGATTTAGAAAAGTCTTCTGTATTGTCTAACCAAATCTCACCCTCCTCCCCAGATGTAATCACTAGTATCATTTGGGATGAATTTGTTAGTTTTTCTTCTTCTATTCATTTTTGTTTAAATATTCTGAAGCAGAGAAATAAGGGACCTAGAGTTTACGACTGTTGCCGTGGTTCACTGTTCCTTTTATCAGTGTGAAATACCTCCTGTCCCTGTAATGCTTTCTGATTCTAATTTGCCTAGATATACTATTCTTCAGCCCTCTTTTGGTAGGTTTTACCTAGTAGAGCTTTTATATGTATTTATTTTCAGCCTTCGACAATGGTTATAGTATAGATATATCTCTTGTCAATAACATAGAGCTAGGCCTCTCCCTTCAAGTGCTGTTTTTCTCTTGTTCTGTGACTTCCTTTTCTATTATGGCTTTGAGTGTTCTCATGCGCACCCTTCACTCTAGTCTCTCCCAGAATTCTTACTAGATAATGTTGACACTTCTGACTTGTTCCTCCAAATCCCTTAATGTTTCTTCAATGCCTTATAACTTTTTGTCCTCTGCCCTGCATTCTGGCAGAATTCCTCTTCCAGGCCAGCAACTGATGTTACATCAGTGTCTATTTTGCTGTTTCTCTCATTACTCAGGTTTTAATTTTAAGAATACATTTTTAAAAATTTCCTCAGTCTCTAATTGATTGTTTTTTTATGACTACAGTATCCTCTTAGGTTTACCTAAGAGTAGGGATTATAATCATTCTAAAAGCTTCTTCTTTTTGCTGTATTAACTGTATTTCTCCATTGGTTGAGTTTGGTGAGCCTTTTCCATGTTGTGGATCCACGCAAATGTTTACAGATTCTTGCCCTGATTTCCTGCTGACCTGATTTTGGGACTATTTTTGTCTGTCACGGCACCCCATGACTGATTTTGCTGGATGAGAAGGCTCTACTTCAAGGTGGGGTGCACTGCCATCACTGTCTAGGTTTGGGCATAGACAGTGGGCATGTGTGATGGTAGGCAAGGCATGACATCTTCTGGACATGAGTAATTTCCAGTACTCCTTTTGGTCACCATCCTCCAGAGGATTGTGTTCTGCCTCTCCCATCTAGCTGCCAGATTGATTTTACTTACATGAAGACAGTCCAGTGAGCACCACCTAGCCGGTGGGGAGATAGGCAGGGAAGAGGGGCCAACCATCTGGCTTGTCTGTTGGCATTATCCCAACCAGTGATCCAGAAGCCACCCCAACCAGGTCCTTGTCCACCCCCATGTTTTCTACCTTTAGGCTAGAAGCACCCCACATTTTACAGTAGTCCTCTCCTATGTGGGTCTTTTCTCTATAGTACAATTTTATTTCCTTCTAATCTACTGAAAACACCTCCTCTTGTTTTCCAAACTGGTTATGTATTTGTCACTAGATATACATTTCTCCCATAACTTTTAAGATTGTGCAGTGGGAAGGAGAAGTTACCAAATATTGTCAGGAGCCTATCTCTTTCTGAATAGACTTTAAAAACTGTTTTTCTTTTAAGTTTTGTCCTCAAAGAACACAGGAAATGGTGTTGCGTTTATTTATTACAAGGAGTTATCTTTATATTCTATCAGGGTTATATTTCAACCCCTGGAAAGCATATTGCTTTATAGAGATGTTCTTGTTAAAAGAGAAATCTTTGAAGAATGCCAAGGGTTATCCTGGCAGAAGTCCACAGTAAACAGAGCTCTGGCTGGAAGACATCACAATATGCAGTCTCCCAGATAAATGATCCTGTAAGACGAGGCGCCGTTCTGCATCTGCCAGCATCGTATGTGTGTATCTGTCTGTGTACATGTGCGTGCGCGCATGTGTACGTGCCTGTGTGTGCTCCTAATAGAAAATTTCATTTGCGATTTCATGTTAGTTACTGGCCACTTACTGACCAAGGCTTGAAATTAAAATAGGAAACAAGGGTAATGAGAACTTGTATCCATCCCATGAGAAAGTTTCTTCTAGGAAGAAAGGATAGCATAGAACTTCTGCTTTTTCCTTCATAAAATAGCAAATTTGGCATTAGGGTTTTATCCTCTTGTTTATAAAATGTAGGTTTCAAAATGATCCTCTCACCATTTACTTGGACTAGCACTCTCCCCTCTCGAACTCACTTCTCCAGTGGTTATTGTTCATCTTATATCCATTGCATTAGCTAATTTTTGCTTTGCAATGAACCACCCCAACGCTTATGGGACTTAGCAGCATTTATTTAGCTCAGGAGTTGACTGAGTTTTTTGTTTTGTTTTGTTTTGTTTTTAATTTTAATTTTTTATTTTTTTATTTGACAGAGAGAGAGATCACAAGTAGGCAGAGAGGCAGGCAGAGAGAGTGGGAAGCAGGCTCTCCGCTGAGCAGAGAGCCCGATGCAGGGCTCGATCCCAGGTCCCTGGGGTCATGACCTGAGCCGAAGGCAGAGGCTTAACCCACTGAGCCACCCAGGCGCCCTGACTGAGTTTTTTCTGTGCAAGGCTTGGCTGAGCTCAGCCAGGCTCACGCATGTGTCTCTAGCCAGTTGGTGATTTGGCTGAGGGCTACCCAGGCTGTTGGCTGATGGGGCAACTGGTCTGACTGGTCCATGTGTCTCTCATCAGCAGCAGGCTATGTTCACTCCATCACATGAAGGCTGAGTTCCAACAGCAGCCAGAGGCAAGCTCCAAGCGTGAGCTTCCTTGAGTCTTCAGCTAGCCTCACTCTTGTTCATGCCCCATTAGTTAAAGCCAGTCACAAAGTAAAGAATACATTCAACGAGGGAGAGAGTGAAAGAATTTGTGACCATTTTCCAATATATCAAGTTGTATTTTAAGTAAGTCAATTAATGTAGCTTAGAGTTCCCCACAAACTTGAATGTATTAAGAAAAAATGTAGTGGGAAATTACAGCAAATACATGGTAATTTTTTATTCTGAAGTAACACGAGATTGGGCAGGAAAACTGAGCTCTAGACCCAGTCCACCATTTTTTTTATCAACATGATTTTAGGCAAATTATTTAGCTTAGGAGCTCAATTTTTCTAATATTTTTAAGTGAGGGGGTTGGATTATCTCTGAGGCCCTCTACTCCATTATTAGTAAAAAGAAATTTGACATTTATCTGTAAGAGTTTACTAAAAAAATTCTGCTGAATCCAATGAAAGTATAGGAATTTCTATTCCAAGATTATGAGTTCTGAATATTCCCAGATTCAGACTTTGAATTCTTTATCCCCAAAGAAAAATGTTCATCTTCTCTTGGACATTTTTCCATCTCTTCACTCAATCTTTGACTAGATTTCCTATGTGAAGGTCAAACCAATGAATTTGGACTTAACCTTCTTGCCTTGCTATGCTGCTCTCCTCCCCTAGATTAACTTTGACCTCACTGAGACAGACTGTGTCTGATACCTTCTTTTTGTTCCTAGTAGTTTGCTTCTAGTTCTGTCACATCTTGATCATCAATAAACATTGGTTGAATGAATTGAAATAAAAAGTTGCTGATTGGCACTGAGTGGAAGAAGAATATGTTTCTTCGAAGACTGTAGCAGCATATTTCTTTGGGAAACTGGAAACAGGGCAGGCTGTACCTCTATCCCACATTAGAGGTTTCCTACATTTAGGACGAAAGTGATATGATTTCCTATGGCCATGAGAGAGGGAAAGCAGGTTGTTCGGTAAGGGGGAGGAACTCCACCTTGCGTTCTCCAGGACACAAATGAGAGATTCCATTCTGTTTAGAATAGAATAGGGTGGTAAGGAAATAAAAGTTCAGCCATCACCTGGGCATCACTGATCTGGAACATTAAAGGCACTTGATGTACAGCTCTTTAGAGCTGAGCTCAGAACTAACACCAGCTCTCCCAGCAGCAGGGAGCAAATCCATTCATGCATCCCTCTTGGTCTACATATGTGCACTCCAGCCCATCTTCCATCAACAGAGTGAACACCAGGAGGGAGATGGGGAGGAAAATAGGTCATGTTCACCCTAAAAAAACTAGCATTTGGATAATCAGCAGGTGATCAGAGATTTTTTTTTTTTAAGTCACTGACTTTGCATCCAAGGTCTGTCATTATTCTGTTCTGGGCTCTGGCCGGGACTATCTCTGAAGATAAAAGACAGAAATAAACAAACTCATATTGGACTATGGGACTCCCATTTAACTTAAATATGTAACAACAATAACAACAACAACAAAAATCCTGCATTAAATAGCAAAGAAAAAAGCCTTTGTCATTTTCACTGACTCACAGCAGAACCACAAAATTTAATTCAAGGTAACTTATTGATTAACCCAGTGAAGTAGTTAGTGGAGATCAGTCTTGCAGGGGAAAAAATATCTGATTTGGGAAAAATTATATTCAAGGGATTCATGTTCATTTTAAGCCTTGAAGTGTGACTGCTAATGAAAAATTGAGGCTGAAGTTTTTGATTAAAATTGATTTAGGGATGGCCTTACCCAAAGCCAAGGAAATGCAGCAGAAATCCTCATTATCTCTCTTGCTTGGTTGTCCTCCAATTAATTAATTAACCCTTAATTGTTCTGCATAAGACTCTTGTGAGCGAGGAACCTGGTGAAGCATTGCCAACTTAATGGGAAGGAACATGAAGCAATGGGATGTAAAATGATCTCTTAAATGATGGAAGGAATCTCTATTAGAACTCGGCAGAGAATGCACTTCCTCCCAGCTTCTTCTTCTGCACGAGAGGGGGCTTCTCCTGAGTAAGTAGATGGTTGCTCTTTGTTCTCCACCAAAGGCAGCCTTTTTAACTTAAAGCGGGAGGGAGCTAGATGCTGCACCAAATTATCCGAAGCCTTTCCAGACAAGCAATTATGGTGCCATGTAGTACCTGGGTTTGGAATCTGGGATATTTACAAAGGGTTTGAAAAGAAACTTTGTATAGAAACATACAATGATCTTTATCTTCTTATGACTGGCTGTCTCTGCACTGTTTGTTGGATATTTGCAAAGGGTTTGGAAAGAAACATTGTATAGAAACATACAATGATCTTCATCTTCTTATGACTGGCTGCTTTTGCACTATTTATTTCCCTGTCTTCTAAAGGGATGGAGAAAGTTCAAGTGGAGAACGCATGTTCAGAGCCTTGTGCAGGCAATGCATTGTGATTGTTTATCCATGTTCACTCTCTTTCTCCACATTTTTAAATGTTCTTCCAAATCATCCTGAAGGATTGAAGTAAATGAATATTGTGGTGGACATAATACACTGCTGGGTCGAAAAGCTCTTTATTTCAAGCTTAAGAAGACTAAGAGAAATTACAATCAGAATAAATCCAGAAAACTGGAAGGGGTGGGTGCTCTTTAATGAGTTGGCAGATAGACCGTGAAATCCCACCCCAAAAAGCAGGAACAACTTAGATCCACAGCATCACCTTCATTCAGATTCATGGAAGAATAAATCAACAGTGTTTGAAGTGCCTCAGAGCAGGAATGAATGTGACAAGCACAGAAGGGATTACTGAAAGCATGAATCCAGCTTTGTGCGCAGGGTTACTGAAATCCACTTTATTCCCTTTTGAAACATTCAGAGGGGGAGAAAAAAAAAGAAAAAATATAGTATAAGCAGGTGTTTCCTTTTCAGTGTTTTTAGCAAACAGTCTGGGAAATTGGACGCAGTTGCCTCTTTTTGTCTATACAGGCCATGATTGTACTGTGGTTGGTGGACCACTGGATCACAGTGTGGGAACTTGCCTCAGTGTACTTCTTCCACCGTACTCCATGCATTCAGGATTTAGACTTCTTGTGAATCTAATGTTGTTAGGGAAAAGAAACCTTTGGGCCCCAGTTTAGAGGGATGAAGTTACAGTCCCATGACCTCGGTCAAGGGATCAAATTGTCTTCCCAGCTGTAATGGGCTTAGTGGTGTCCATGCCCAACCTATCTCCATCCTGTGTTAAAGCCCTAATCCCCCGGTACATCCAGATGTGACTATATCTGGAAATAGCGCTTTCAAAGAGGTGATTAAGTTAAATAAGTCCCACCTAGATGTTCAGCACTAACCTGCAATTGAGCCGACTTCTGTGTCTATTCATGCAATAAGAGCTCAAAATTCATTCATTCTGAATGAATGAATGAATGAATGAAGTAATGGACATCCCTTGTCTTCAGTTTCTTTATTTCTCTAAACGTGTATTGTTGGAGTGACTCCATCACAGGGTTGAGGTTGGAACTACCTGTCAAGTGCTTAGAACACTGTGGCTCACCCCTGGTTAACCCCATAAAAACATTTACTCTTATGGTGTTTACTATTACGTGTTGTATCAGTTTTCATATTTTGGCGACTTTCTAGACAATGATCCTTAAAGTGGGTGGTGAGATCCATCCTTGAGCATCGTGAGTCTACTGCATGAAGTTCCCATAGAACTTGGGCTATTTCTCTCCATTATATACCCAATTGGTTTTCAGTCCAGAAAATCACACAAATTAAAAATTGATGAGACGGGTCTCATCACATCTGGCTCATCCTTTAATGGTTGGATTAGGTTGTTTTATGACTGGTGTTTTATATCAGGGGTGGGAAGGGAGGGTGGCAGGAATAAGTCAATATTCTTTACTTGCCTCACTGTCCACTCCTGGAGTCCCAGTGAATGCATCAGACCCAAAGAGGCAGGACTCAGCCCAGACAGTGCCCTGGGGGTGGGAGGGGGGAAAGGTCAAGTCCTTGAATGCTTCAAGTACAATGAGTGGTAAGACTTTCACAATTTTTATCCTGACACCTCTTCCACCGCGGACTAGATCAGACTTCTCCTTGTTCGAAAATTTCCTCAGCTTCACGTGGTCATCTTTATTTATTCCCCCTTCCTAGGAAATCATCTTGCACAGGAAAAGCCCCTACGTGAAACTCACAGAGACAACCTCTGTGCTGTCTATATATCATGATTATGGAGCCAGCATGCCGCATGCTCCATTAATCTCTCCAACCAGTCTCAGACTTAGGCTGCACTGAAAGTGTTTCCAATTTTAACCCGTCTGCCTTCCACAAGGCTTTGTTTATGCAACTGGCACTGTCTTGGGGGCTCCCGTGCCCCTTTGGTGTCTCCGCGTCATTTCCGGCTCATCACTACATTATTATTCATTTGCAACTTCTCATTGTTGATTACCTCTATATTTGTCCACATTCCGCACCCACTTTAGGTCAGAAGCTTGTTGGGGGCACACCTGGCGTTGTTTACATGGTCTGTAACCTGGCCTCAGGTGTGAGCAGAGAGTGCTTAATAACTAAGTGATGAGTTGGGAGGGGTGACTCAATGTCCATATCTTTACCTTTGGTCCTTCTGACCATCTGTAGCACCTCTATTCTTGGTCCCCCCACCATGACTTTTTCCTGAGTTGTCAGTGTAATGGAGCACATTAAAATGGACAAATGTGCCATTGAGAGATAAGGCACATGGGGAGTTTTGATGTTTTTAACTTTGAAATGTTGTGTGCCATCAGGAGAAGCAAACAGGGCAACTTTAGCTTATTAGGTGGGTGGAGAACACACCACACAAAGGATGTGTGACCTCACAGCAGCAGCCATTATAAGAAGAACTGAGACAGATGCCAATGACGGAGGAGGAAATGGGGCATTTCTCCCAGCCAACTGTCAGCCCTGAAAACCGGGGGTGCCAGGCAGGAAAGCCATTGACAAGGTAGGGAGACAGAGGCTGATGGAAGAGAAGAGGAGGAGGACATCTAGAAAGTGCGCTGGAGCCAGCTTCCCAGCCTCTTGCCTCTTCTGTCGAGGATGCTCTGCACGGTTGCATGTGGATGGCTCCCAGTACTTGGGACACACAACAGTGGGCTCAGGCACAGAGGATAGCTGGCCTCAGAGCTCTTCCCTGCCAACTGGAATTTCCTTCTATGACCTAGAGTCGAAGGACTTTTCTTCTAGTCTTTTTCCAGTGGGCTCCTAATAGAATCAAAGAACCATAGGATGTTAGAGCTACAAGCTGGTTAGGAGGTTTTCTGGTAAGCCCCTCCTTCTATGGTGCCCAGTAGAGCACTGGGGCAGTTTGGGATGGGTGACTACCTACTGTATACCACAGCTTGTCATTTCTGGGTTTATTTCCTAGTATGCTTTTATTGAGATACAACATAGATAAAAGTGCACAAATCATGGTGTACAGCTCAGCTTGTGTTTCAATGTACCTATGTCACCCGTACTCAGATTAGGAAATACAACATTCCCAACACCCTCAAATCCCTCCCTGAGCCCCTTCCCACGGGCAACCCTTTCTCCTGATTTCTAACAGAGTAGATTCATTTGCCTGTTTCTGAAATGTATATAAATGACATTAAACAGGCCTGTTTTATGCTTGGCTTCTCTCATTCAACATTATGTTTATAGGATTTATCCATGCTGTTGCATGTAATAATAGTTTGTCCATTTTTGTCATCACATAATATTCCATTGTGCGAATTTACATTTTATTCAATGTCTTTACCCTTTATACTGTGGAAAGCCACACGGGTAGTTTCTAGTTTAAGGCTATTACAAATAGCTCTCTGAACATTCTATTGCATGTTTGTTGTTTGCTGATGTCGCATGTAGACAGGTGGAGTTGCTAGGTCATAAAATATGTCTATGTTCAACATTAGTTGGTCTGGTCAAACAGCTTTCCAAAGTAGCTGTACTAATTTGCTCTCCCACCAACAATGTTTGAGTGTTCCAATGATTCCACCTCATGGTATTATCCGTCTTTTCCATTCTAACTCTTCTGGAACATGTATTACTGTTTGATTTTGAGACTCAAAGATTTGTCAGAGTAAGGGGGTGCCTGGCTGGCTTGCCTAGCTGGCTCAGTTGGTAGAAGATGGTGCCTCTTGATCTCAGGGTCATAAGTTTGAACCTCACATTGGGAATAGAGTTTAATTAAAAAAAATTTTTAGAGTAAGATTTTTTTTTTTCTTTAGTAGAAACATTCCATGACCTGGTTAGTATATATACTCCTTTGGTTTCTAGATGCCTATTTCCAGAGCAATCTACAGACTCTATCAATTGGGAAGTATTTAATGGAATGATACAAAACAAGTATGAGTCCTTCAAAGAGCTCACACTCAACCTGGGGAGATAAGAATCCTACATATGACACTAACAGGACACATCAAAATCCCAAAGTGTTTGGAACCCATGTTAGACATTCTCCTAATGTTAGTTAAATGTTGGGTACTAACTGTTAAATGCAAACAGTAGAATCAGTCACTGAGTACAGAGAGGGGAGACACGAGAGAGCACATGTGCTAGGAGAAGTTTCAGGAATGAAATGGGACTTCAGCTGGGCCTTTAAGTGTAAGATGTTTGTAGGTGGAGAAGCTAGGAAAATACTTCTTGACATTATCTGCATGGATGGGCATGCACATTTGTGTGTATGTAACAGTAAGCAAATGTCTTAATAGCAACAATTACCTAAATTGCCAACACCTCCAGGAGAGTCTCAGGGATCAGCTCATTGAATGCTTCAGAGAGCCAGTGCCATCCTTTAAGGTTCAAATTGCCCTCTTATATCTTGCATTAGCTGTGACTTCAGTCATTTAGACCAAAAGGGCAAATTGGGGAAATGGCAGGGATGGGGGCGGTTTGAAAACATGATTTGTATGCTGTCATCAACTGTTCAGAGTGGAAATAGATTCCACAAAATCTATTTTGCATCTCAGATTTTGAAATATTGAATTAAATCTCTCTTTTCTTGAAGGCACTCAGAAAGAAGAAATGTTAGCACAATTACATGTCACTAGAAAGGTTTCTATGATTCATTTAACTGGGTGGGTATCTTTTCTTATCTCTTAAGTTGAGATTTGACAGATAAGGCAAATACTAATTTTCACTTTTTGTCTTTAGGAAACAAGATGTCAGACATCTCCTGCAGAGAAACTACATTTCCCAGGCTTGCTCATAGGTAGGTGAGCCCATAAAACTAAGTTCTGTTCAAAGAGATATAGATAGGAGTATAGTTTGAGACTTCTGAGAAGCCTACTTAAAAGACAGTGCAATATGCTTCCTCTTCCTTCCTTCCTGCTGCTGGGAATGTGGATAAAATAGTTGGAACTCCAGCAACCACCTTGAACCATGAGGTGATCTTTTGAATGGAAATGGAAAAATAGAGCAAGAAAAAAAGAGCAAAACACCCTCAAATCCCTCCCTGAGCCCCCAAAAGGGAAGATTGACCCAGGAAGACTTTGTGCAACTGCGCTAGCCGGCTGATTTTCAGTTGTGTTTTATATAATACACCTTTGGGAGTTCAAACTATTGCATATGAATCTCTGCTGTTAGCAGCTGAACCTGATTCCCACTGATGCGGATGGATAGAAATGTACAATCCATCTTTCCCAACTTATAGATGAAGATGAATCAGTGGGTCCTGATGGTGTCTCTCTCTCCATAGGAAACCCAGTGGAGGGCGCCTGGGTGGTTCAGTGGGTTAAAGCCTCTGCCTTTGGCTCAGGTCATGATCTCAGGGTCCTGGGATCGAGCCCCGCATTGGGCTCCCTGCTCGGCGGGGAGCCTGCTTCCTCCTCTCCCTCTGCCTGCTTCTCTGCCTACTTGTGATCTTTCTCTGTCAAATAAATAAATAAAATAAAATCTTGAAAAAAAAAGAAAAAAAAGAAACCCAGTGGAGAGGGATATGCGCCTAGCCCCATGTCTGGCTCCCTGCACTTCTCATGAATGTCACTATCTCGTCAGTCCTGTTTATTACCCTTTCTTCAGTCCTGGGTTGATCTCAGGAACTGGGGAAAATAAGAAGTATTCTCTCCTCACATAAAGACTGCAGACCTTTGTGATGACCTTTATATTGTGACATCCCTGGTCCAGAAGTTTGAGTCACCTTGAGAGTGTTATAATTATGTCACCTTGACATTCCCGCAGAGAAATGTGTGAAAACTGTTCTTCTAGGGCTCTGCACTCAGCATAGAGTCGCTTGTCCCTCTCCCTCTGCTCCTACCCCTGCTCATGTGCTCGCTCTGTCTCAAATAAATAAAATCTTTAAAAAACAAAAGGGATTTTCCACTCTCTCATCAAGGGTAGAGTCTATGTCCTCTTCCTTTGAAACTGGTCAGGTCTCTGTGACTGTCTCAATTAACAGAGGACAGTAGAAGAGATCCTATGTGACTTTGAAGGGTGAATCATGATGGTAGCACAACTTCTGCCAGCCATACGTGCACGAATGTGCGCACGCTCGCTCTCTTTTCCTGGCATGTGGATTTCTAGTTCTAAGCCGCCATGTAAGAGGTCCACTCCCCTAAAGTCACAGTACTGAACAGACCATACAGAAGGAGAGAGATGCCCAAGAATGTCCAGCACCCCAGTCCTGGGACTGTTTGAGTCTTGGCAACCTAGGTCTCAGACATACAAGTGAGGAATCTTAGAGATGCTTCCAACCCCAGCCACTGTGTGACGTGAGATACCCTGGCAAGAGCTGTCTAGCTGAACCTAGTCAACCCCCAGAGCTGAGAGAGAATAATCAAATGATTATTGCAGTCTCAAGCAACTAATTTTTAAGATGATTTGTTCATGACTATGGAAAACCAGAGCAGCCCAACAAGCTGAATGTCAGGTTCCAAGCTACCATTCATTCCTGTCCCACAGGCCAGGCTTAGATACCCGGCAGGAGTGTCCCTGGTAGGTGGTCCTTCCCATTTCACCGGGACTCCTCCAGGGATGGGGACTCAGCACCCAGGGACGGCCTGGATCCCCCTGTGTTTTACAAGGTGAAATATGTTTCCCTGTGACTTCTTATATATATATATATATTTTTTTTTAATTCTTTAAAGATTTTACTTATTTATTTGACACAGAGAGAGAGAGAGATTACAAGTAGACAGAGAGAAAGGAGGAAGCAGGCTTCCTGCTAAGCAGGCAGCCTAATGCGGGGCTCGATCCCAGGACCCTGAGATCATGACCTGAGCCAAAGGCAGAGGCTTTAACCCACTGAGCCACCCAGGTGCCCCTTCCCTGTGACTTCTACCTCTTGGTCTTAACTGAGAGCTCTAGGACCGTTCAGAGCAAGCCAGATTCCTCCTCCACAAGCAAACTTTCAACTATATAAAGACCTCTTTCTTGATTCTTAGGAATTTTTGTTTCTCTAAATATCGCTCCCCCCCCCTCTTTTTTGGTGTGCACTTAACCACTTGCCAAACCCCTCACCCCTCCCAAGGCTCTAGGAGTGAGAAGAAGTGATATGAAGCTGTAGAGAAATCTTCAGAGGGCAATGATGTAATAGAAGATAAAAACCGGGGCACCGGGCGCCTGGGTGGCTCAGTGGGTTAAAGCCTCTGCCTTCGGCTCAGGTCATGATCTCAGCGTCCTGGGATCGAGGCCCGCATCGGGCTCTCTGCTCAGCAGGGAGCCTGCTTCCTCCTCTCCCTGTCTCTCTGCCTGCCTCTCTGCCTACTTGTAATCTCTCTCTGTGTGTCAAATAAATAAATAAAATCTTTAAAAAAAAAAAAAACCGGGGCACCTGGGTGGCTTGGTGGGTTAAGCCTCTGCCTTTGGCTCAGGTCGTGATCTCGGGGTCCTGGGATCGAGGCCCGCATCGGGCTCCCTGCTCAGTGGGGAGCCTGCTTCCTCCTCTCTCTCTGTCTGCCTCTCTGCCTACTTGTAATCTCTCTCTCTGTCAAATAAATAGATGGGATCTTTAAAGAAAAAGAAGAAGAAGATAAAAACCAAGATTTTATATGAATGTTATGTATTCACCAGAATTATAATTATGCAAAATAAAAAAACGAAATAGACCACAAAGTAGTACCTCCCCCTGATAGAAAAATTGTTTTAAAAGGGTGATTTTCGGGTGCCTGGGTGGCTCAGTGGGTTAAAGCCGCTGCCTTCGGCTCAGGTCATGATCCCAGGGTCCTGGGATTGAGGCCCGCATCGGGCTCTCTGCTCAGCAGGGAGCCTGCTTCCTCCCCTCTCCTCTCTCTCTGCCTGCCTCTCTGCCTACTTGTAATCTCTCTCTCTCTGTGTCAAATGAATAAATAAAATCTTAAAAAAAAGGGTGATTTTCTGCCCAATTTTCAAAGTCTCCTATACTGTCACTAAATCACCTCTGAAGAGAGACATGGTGTGTTGTGGCCTAAAGAAGGCAGAGATGCTAATGAAGGAGCAATGCAGAGACATGTGTGTGTCACACTTAAGCTCTCAAGAGCTCTCCCCACAACCACAAAGCAATAAAATGATTGTATTCAATGCCCAGTTGGCCTGCTCAAGGTCAGATGGTTCAGCTGACCTTTCAGCCAGCTGCCAGCAAATCAGTTTACCCAAAACAAGTAATCCAGGGGTCACTGTTCCAGACCGTCCATAGTTTTTCTCTTTCCTTTCTCCTTCCTTTCATAAATCCTCTTTCTTGCCTTGGCTCATTAACAGCCTTTGGATCATCTCGCTGGCCAAGGGTCAATTTGCATGCAAAAAACCTAAAAAGTCTCTGAGTAAATTTTTTGACTTATTTTAGCATTAAAAGGAAGCAAATCTTCAATGGCTCTTGACTTTCTCGCATCAAAGATAGAAAGAAGCTGATCAGCACTATTTATTCCAGTTTTTTAGCATTGCTTTCCAACTCTAACATTCTGCTATAGTCCGCTCATTGTTCCTGAATATGATCTATGAATGCTTTATTTGTCTGTCTATTCCCAGAGCTACTTCTGTGTGGTTTTCTTTGAGCTTTGGAGCTCAAATTCCCCCCACTTCTCTGCTTTCCACAGAGCCAGGGCATGTCCCATTTTGTACATTTCATAAAGTGCCTTTTGGATCAGTTACACTTTTGAAGTGCCCCCTTTTGTTTCTCTAAATGTCGTTTTTTCCCCCCTTTTTGGTGTGCATTTAACCACTTGCCAAACCCCCCACCCTTCCCGAGGCGCTAGGAGTGAGAAGAAGTGAGAAGAGATAGCATATTATACGTGCCTGGTGTCCACCACAGGATAAAGCATGTACTTAATATATACATTTGATTCCTATAGAAAGAACTCCTTTTTGTCAAATACTACGAGAAGTGGAATCCACCATTTTTTAGCACGTACTATGTGTCAAACACATAGTAGGTGATTTCCTGTTACTTTATTTCATATACTCCATGTGTTTCAACAGTATCCCCCTTAGAGGAGAGGGTCCAGAGAAGCCCCTCCCAGTTCATGGGGCCAAGTTGGCTGTAACAACTAGAACCTACATCCCTTTCCTTACTAAATTATGCTCCGAGTCCAGGGACCTCAGAATCTTCTATCTAAGTGGCCTGGGTCCTCTTTTAGGGCCCCCATGGACCTCTTCACATGCAAGGGCAGACCTTGTTCAAGGTGACTTCTTGGAGCGAGGGCAGGAGCAAATTAAGGAGAGACGAATAGAGCTTAAACTTATCAACAGGACTCCAGAGAGAGAGAGAGTAGTTTCCAGTCTTCCTCCTTTATGTATGTGCCTATACATCTGAAAGCCAGGAGCTGACAGGCACAGAATAGGAGTGTGATGGCTTAGGCCTCACCCATCCAGCTCTTTAACTGGAAAATACCACGCACTCTGCCCATACACAGGGGCCTCAAAGGGCCCATGACCATCAAAACTGAACCAAGTTTTACCATTGGGGTTTATGTTATGGGAGAGCAGGAAGGCGCCTGAAGAAGCCATTAGGAGCAACCATTAATTTCATAGTTAAAGACACTAAGGCCCAAAAAGGATAAGCTGATTGTTCAGCTTACACAACTAGTAGCATAAACCAGGGCCTTGACCTCAGGGATATGCCAAAGCCAGCTCATTCCAGCTTGTAAGCAATCAATTTTTAAATTTTCAGGAAAATTTTTAAGCCTGTGATCATAGCAGGAGTATTTATATCATATTTACACCGCAGGAATTGGCCAACTCTATGAATCAGGCCTTTCCTCTTCTCTCCTCCCCCTGGAGAGCTAGTTGTTAAACATTCACCAGCACAACTCTGGCCTTGATTTTGTCTTCTATGTCTTGAGACATTGAATGGAGGTCCCCCGGGTTCTCCTGTATTCCCTTGCTTGTCCCTCAGCAGGGTATAGTTCCCCCTGCATAGGGCTTCCTGTCCAGATTTCCCCTCAGAAATCTCTAGACTTGTCTATCCAGCTACCTGCTTGAGCTCCCCACCTGCGTATCTCACTGTCACATGAAATTTAACCGATTTAGAAAAAATACTGGATTTCCCACTGCTTCCTCCAGTCTGCTTATGCCTCAACACCATTCACTACTACTCCCCCAAGGATGCATGCTGGAATCCAAGAGGCATCTGTGGTTATTCCTTTCTTCTCTTCATATTGTGGGTTCAATTATACCCCCCAAAAAGGTGAGTCGATATCCCTCCCCTGGTATCTGTGAGGGTGACCTTGTTTGGAAATAGGTCCTTTGCAGATGCAGTTAGTTAAGATGGGGTCACATTGGAGCAGGGTGGGCCCTCTATCCAATATGGCTGGTGTCCTGTAAGAAGAAGAGAAGAGACACAGAGACAGACACACAGAAGTCCCCCATGTGATGACAGAGGCAATGTGATGTGTCTACAAGCTAAGGGACACCAAGGATTGCTGGTAACACCAGAAGCCAAGAGAAAGACATGGAATAGACTCTCCTCTAGAACAGAGGTCTTCGTTGTCTTCCTCCTACTTGCTACATTTCTAACTGCCTGTCTTTCTTACCTTTAGTTCTATAAAGTCTTTCCCTCCAACTCTGTTTTTTCTTTCTTTCTTTTTCCAGAAGATTGTATTTTTGAAGATAGTAATAACGAAGATCTTCATATCACCCATCTTTTGATGGCCTAAGACACTATGACTCTGAAGACAACCCAAATACACTCAGAAGGGTGCTCCCAGGAGGTTGAACCCTATGCCATTATCAAGCCCCCTGGCCACTGAGTCGTCCATGAAGAAGGCAGAAGACAGCAACACACTTCTATTCCTTGTCAAAACCAGTAAGTGCCAGACCAAACAAGCTATGAAGAAGCTCTATGACATTGATGTGGTCAAGGTCAACACCCTGAACAAACCTCAGAAAGAGAATAAAGCATATACTCAACCAGCTCCTGACTATGGTGCTTTGGATGTTGCCAACAAAAGTGGGATCCTCTAAACTTAGTCCAGCTGGCTAATTACAAGTACAAATTTTTTAACCATTAAAAAAAAGATGGTTATTATAGTATCTTCCTTCCCACAAACTTTCTACAGTGTGAATTTGCTATTCCCACACCAAGAAATAGAATCCAATTTTTTTCTCCTTGAATCTAGCCTGGACGTATGACTCCCTCGTTAACCAACAAGAAATTGCTGAAAGTTTTGTTGTGTGACTTTCCAGGCTAGGTCCAAAAATGTCATGAAGTTTCCACCTAATTTTCTTGAGACATATGGTCTGGAGGTACCTGGTCCCTGTGTAAGAAATCCAACTACCCGGAGACCACTAGGCTGGAAACATCATGCATGGTGCTCCCATTGCCTGTCTCATGTGAGCTTAGTCCTTTAGGTTCTCCTACCACCAAACATGTGAGCGAAGCTGTTTGGCTCCGCTATATCAGCCCATCCACCTGCTGAGTCCCACTGAGTGACTGCCGTCGCTCCAGGAGAAGAATCACTCACTGCACTCTGCCTGAATTCTTGACCTAGAGAGTCCTTGAGGCATAGTCTCATGTAGTTTGTTATGCAGCAGGAGTAATGGAAACATTTCCACAGTAGCTGTTCACAAGCATTTCCTTATTGGTCTGGCACCCTCAAGAGATGGGAAGGTCCATGAGACCAACTAGTATGTCTGTGCTGCTTACAATCACGTCTTTGGTAGCTAGCACAGGATTTGTTCACTAAAGGTAAGAGTGTCCCAAAGTATTAGTCCTGTTTTAAGCTATTTAAAGCTTAACACTGCACAAAGGCTTCTGGGATACCCTCTGTTGAGTGAAGCCAGAGAGAAGCTCTTCTACTCTTGGCCACCTATAATGGAATCTGACATTTGCAATTTCAGTCACGAGGAAATAACTTAGAACTAATTTCTTTCAGACTTCACAACTGACCGGTCTTACTCAGAATCTTCTACTGAAATGACAAAATGTATTATGTTATATTAGTATCTCTCAGGAACTGAAGTAATTTGGTAACATTAAATGTCAGAAAGTAGTTTCATATTAAAACTGAAAAAATGAAAGACTGATTAAGGAAAGACTATCCATATCAATAAGAAATAAATATTATTTCTTATTTTTTTACCATCCATTTTAATAAACTCATTAACTTATGTGATGATGTTTCTGCCAGTGGATATTAGGGAAGTTTACAATAGTTGAACTGATCCCCATTTACCTTAAACAAAATGGAATAGCAAGTACTAGCCTCATTTACATAATTGTTTTGGATTCCTTAGACAGAAATAATTTCCAGGGTTGTATTGTCCAAAAATAATCTGCAATTCAAACTAGAGGCTTCATTTTTTTTTCTTTCAACTTCTTTGTGATAAGAATCCAAACTGTCTCATGATGTTAAATCTTACCTGAAATGTTTTATACATATCTTGGTCTCCTATTGCAAGATGATTCTGACCACTCTAAAATTAGAATGTGAGCATGACATCTCTTTATTTCTTTAGAACGCTTCTCTGAAGGTATGTGAAAATGCTACCAACCACAGATTCTTCTCTCAGCTAGGCCTCAAGATATTTTCTTATATAATCATCTAACATATGTGCCCAGTAAATCTAGGATTAAATTACTACATAAAGGTCACTCAAAACATGGATCATATACATTTGACCCTAATGTGGGGGCAAGGGGTACTGAAGCCCCATGTGGATGAAAATGCACATACAACTTTCAATTCCCCCTAAATTTAACTACTGCTGTTGATCAGAAGCCTTACTGATAATGCAAATATTGATTAACAAATATTTTGTATGTTGTATATGTGCTATACTGTATTCTTAATAAAGTAAGCTAGAGAAAAGAGAATATTACTAAGAAAATCATAAGGAAGGGGCACCTGGGTGGCTCAGTTGGTTGACTGTCCAACTCTTGGTTTCAGCTCTGGTCTTGATCTCAGGGTCCTGGGATCGAGCCCCGCATTGGGCTCTGTGCTCAGTGTGGAGCCGGCTTGAGATTTTCTCTCTCCCTCTGCCCCTTCCCCCCTCCACCCCCCATGCTCTCTCTCTTTAAAATAAATTTAAAAATCTTTTAAAAATCATAAGGAAGAGAAAATAAATTTACAGTACATTCAATAAATGTACTGAATTTATTAAAAACAATCTGCAAAGAAGTGGACCCATGCAGTCTAAACTTGTGTTGTTAAAGGGCCAATTGCAGTTATAAATTGATTATTTTGATTTTCCTTCAAAAGAAATGAGCCACCTCAGCTACATAACCTCTGATGCACTCAAAAACAGTCCTTAATTGTGAAACTACTTCTGTAAAACCCTTGAACTTTCTTTTATTTTTTAAGAGTCTATTTTTTTAAGTAATCTCTACCCCCAACATGGGGCTTTAACCCAGAGCCCCAAGATCAAGAGTTGCATATTCCACCAACTGAGCCAGCCAAGATGGCCAAGCTCTTGAACTTTCTAATAATTATTTCTCAGAGATGGTTTCAATTAGTATGTAAGTCAGGATTGGTTAAGCTATGCCACCTTAACAAATACCCCCAAAATCTCAGTTAATTATTTCTTGCTTATATTACATGACCAATTTGAAGCAGCATGTGCTGTGTATGTGTGTAGGGAAGGTGTCTAATCATTGAAATCACTCAGGGACCTAAGCTTAACCGAGGTTCCATCTTGGGATATGTTTCATTAGCCAAAACAAGTTACGCTACTCTGACGATTTTCAAAGGGTGTGGACAAGTTCAAGCCGTCCATGAGCCCAGAAGGAGATAAGAACCAGAATGTTTGTGCACAGGTATAATGAGTACCACCAATTAGAAGGTGACCCTGGGCCTAATAAACAATGAAGCAATCTCTGGTCAATAAGGAATATAAATTTCAGACTTTGTCACTCTCACCTAAAATTTATTTCCAAATGCCCAGTAGAAGGCAGTTAAAATAAAGCTTCAGATAAATAGTTGAAAGAAATAGTTGATTTGTGTTTGCTTAGGAAGATAATATTCTCTATCTAATCATAGCTCTGTGACTTCAGAGCTAACTATTGTGAGATACTGAATAATCTAAGGATGAATTAATTTTCTTAAAGAGGAAATGCTTTGGATCTTGCTACCTAAAATATCATGGGGGAACTTCAGCATCAGCATCACACGGAAGCTTGCTATAATTGCAGATTCTTAGGCTGTATCCCAGATCTACTCAATCAAAATTTGATTTTAACAAAAATCGCTAGGGGACCTGTGTGCCTATTAATGTTTGAGAAGCACTGGATTAGGATATCTGGAGTAAGTCCATGAAATCAATGCTGTATCATGTATGAAATTCCATAATTGAGGTCCAACATTTAAAAAAGAACTTTCCTTTTGGCAATTTGGATTTTCCAATTGTCATAGGGCTTAAGACTCAAAAAAATTACATTTTAAATCATAGAAGCAAAACCTGCTCTACTTAAAAATTGTTATCTGCATAATATTTTGTTAGGTGGGCCTAATGAGACTGGCATCTCATTTTTCCAGTTTTGAAGAGAATGGCAGCTTTGTGACATTACTCTCGAGGACCTCAGAGGAGGTCAGATGACAACATGCCAAGTACAACTTGCACATATCGTAATATTAAGCAATAAGAAGTTCAGGTCCCCCCTCCCAACACACACATGTCTTTGGATTAGTTATCATGTCTCTAAAGGCAAACTACTGCTTCCAAACTTTAAGGAATGCATATATTATTATAGCCTAGCTCAGATCCCACTCCTCTGGGGGAGAGAGTATTTTTCTTGTGGATGTGAATGACACCCCGTTATTATCATTAACACAATAGTACACATCAGAGGTAATAGTCACTTCTTGGTCTTTTTTCCCCTGAAAACAAGAACGTTTCCAAAAAGAATAAAACAGAAGGGCTGAAGGGAACTGAAATAATTGCACAAAATTATTTCCTCCCTGAATTGCAAGGGTAGGGGTGCTTTTTAGGAAGTTTCAGCAAACATAATCTCAACCAGTTAGGAAAAGGTAAACCTAATTTAGTGCTCAAAAATAATGCCTAGGTTTATTTAACGCTTGTTGTAAAAATAATTTCACTCTACATAAATTTCTTAACGTAATCGCCACCTGGGGAGAGAAAGAAGCTACAAACAAATGATTGTACGCTTTGTGGCTCTATCTAACATAAATAAGCTAAAATTTATCCACCAGTTTTATGATGCATTTTCCTCTAAACATGGCTCCATCTCAGAACTACTACAGCAAGATACTGAAAACATTTAATGAGAAACATAAAACACGTGCAGATAAGGTAAGTAAATATTTGTGTATTCTGAGTGGATAACTGAGAGACACCTCAGTTATCATCCTTGTAATTTAGATGTCTTGACACCTTTTCATTCCCTGTTGTTTGTAGGCATTTTTCTGCTACCCCTAAAATAATCGAGTTTCAGCAGCAGCAGACACATAAAGCCTGGCCAAGGTGTTATAGGACTGCCTCTGGGTTTCATTTGATAAAAAACCTGTTCCACAAGAAAGTAAATCATGTTGCTTCATTGAAATGTGAGAGACTGGACTGAACAGAACTCTAAAGAAACCCATTTTCTATTATTTTTAAAAACGCATAAGTTTTTGACACTGATTCCTGATCTGATCCTCAAGAGGTGAATTTCGTTATAAAGGAATGACAGTTCTGGTTATAGAACTCAAACTTGTCTGTATGTCCAATGAGCAGTCAACCAATGTCTTAGACACCGGCTCTGAAGCAAAGAGAGCTTTGTTATCAGAAGGGCAGCCCAAGGAGAAGGCAGGGGATCATTCCCAAAGCTGCCTTACCCAGTTGAGCCTAGGGACAAGTTTATATATGTTTGGGGAAGAAGGTGAACACACAGAGGAGGGTGAAAGGTTTCTTGAAAACTTGAGTGAGGGGTGCCTTGAAACAACTTGAGGTATGCATTCTTTCAGACAATGAGGGACCTTTTGGGACCCAGTGATCAGGTAAGCAGATAAGTTCAATAAAATTGTTAGCATCATTGGATCCCCATCAGGTTACTACAATTAGTAGGTAAACAGGGAGTAGGAGCAGGAAAGGCAAAGTTAATGGTTGATAAGAGGTCCATAAAACATAATTAAGTAGGGAACAAAACAGAACATGGAGCTAAGTTAATAACGCAACTAACACAACTATAGTTCTGCTGATGTTTTCAAAGTAGGTCCAGGAGCCAGGAGTCTAGCCCCAGCTGCTTTATAATACATCTGACCAAGGTTTAACTATTAATATAGTTCCATAACCAGGCCATGCAAGACCAGAAAAGCTCCTCCCTCCCCTTCATTCCTTTCTCACTCCTGCTTTTAATTACCAGTTTCTCAAAATCATTCAGGAAACTATGGAAGACTGTTAAGAGGCTATTGGAAAGCGCAGAGCAATTGCTCAAGGACAGGAAAAAGCATGAGCTCTTTTGAGAAGAGCCTGGGAAATAGCATGCAGATCACTGTCTCTGAGTTGGCATTAGATGATTTCTTTCTCACAGTGTAATGTATAGTAGCCATTATTTAGTTGTTATTGAAACGCGATGTGTAGTCTGTCTTTCGGTCTCTGTGTTTCCTGTGGTATTTTCCTCCCGTCTTGGCAAAGTCCTGCATCATTCCCTTTTAATAGTTATGATGAGTTCTTGGCCAGAAGCACTTGCATAATACCGTTAGGTTATAGCTTATTTTCAGAGAAATAGCTTAGCCATTCTCAGTAGCATCAATTAATTAATGGCACAGATGCCCATGTTAATGTGCAGGGAAGCCCATCCTTTGTTATTCCAAAATTATTTTTATTTAGTTTATATTCTCTTTTAACATGTTAAGGATATGCCCTTTATATTCCCTCATGATTCCTTAACTGAGACAGAACTAGCTATATTTCTTCTAATATATATATACATGAAAATAATGCTTTTCTGTGGTTGTTTATGTCATACACTTATGTGCATCTTCATAAAATATCACATTTGTTTAGTGCTGCCTAATTTTCCATGAAGTTTCATTCATTCATTCAAAATATTTATTGAGTATCAGTTACTTTTCTAGTTAGCTTTTCTAGTTACTGAGGGTACTTGAGTGAACAAAGTAGACAAAAACCCCCACCCTTAAGAAGCTTAGGTTATTTTCAAGTTGTTCCAAATTCAGGTGATCTCTTAAAAAATCCCCATCTTATAAAACTGACCCATTTGTCCTTTTCATATGTACAAATCATAGCCAGCATTTAGAAATAACATTTATAAAACATTTATTTTGTATCTGACAGTGTGCTAACCACTTTCCATTCAGCTTACTTAATCCTCACAATAGCTCCAAAAGGAGGTATTACTATGATCCCTAGTTTACAGATGAGGAAAGGAGGCTCAGAGAGATTAGTTAAGGGAAAGTGTGAAAATTAATAAAGGGAAACCTCACTAAAGTGGACTGTGGAGGCTAGAAAGGGGAATACCACTCAACGTCAATTACAACAAGAACTGTCAATTACAAACTCCAAAATTAGTGTCACAGACCCAAGGAAAGAATCCTCCCAGGGAAAGAATCATCAATTACAGGGCCCCAGAGAAAAAAGATGTACATTGCCTCTCCTCTAAGAAATTCATTATCTCTGCAACTCAGCCCATGAGAAACCCTCATTACTCAGAGATCTTGCTTTTTAACAACGGACTTTCTTTCAAAACAACCCCTCCCAATTTCCTCCTTCTTTTCCATAAAAATAACATACCCCTACTGGTTTGTGGGGTTTGCCAATGGTTTGACTGTAACTTGCTTGTTTTGAATTTTACAATTCCTTGTCATCCCCAAGTAAACCCACTTTTTCGCTGGTAAAGTAAGTTTTATTTTTAAGGTTATTGGAAGATACAAGATTAGATTTCCCTGGGGTCATAACAACGGTTTCATATTTCAGATGATACTTACATACATTTGATGAATAGACTGACCGCATGTATTTTTTGGATTCCCATTCAGCTAGGCATCAACATCAACAGCTTGCATTATCCTAGAACAATCTTAGGCGTTTTGTGAGGAGAGAAGATGGGAAGGGTGGCAGGGACCTCCCCCCCCCCACCCCGCCCAATGAATTTAGGCAGATGATCTTAGGGGTGCTTGCTTGGCTATTATTGGAGGTGGTTGCTTTATCAGGTGAGAGACCAGAAGCGAGACATCAGTTCCCTCTGCTTTGGAGCCTCAACCTGAGTTGCTTCTCGGATTCAAGCTCAGCAGCAGAATGTGAGAAGTGTTCCCTCAAGAGCATTCCCTCAAGGAATCAGAGGACCCTTGGGGGAGGTACCAGGTACCCTCAAGGTGATGTTTAACCAGAGGCCACCAGAGTTCTGAGAAGGGCGAAACCAGGAAACCTTCCCAGGTAGTTGGCGTGGGGGGCTGCCTATACAACTACACAGGATCTGGAAAGATGAAAGGCACCATCGCGTGGGGTAAAACCACACAAAGTCATGGCTGGGTAAGGAATCACTGATCTTCCCTATCGCCTCGCTGCACGACCCAGGAATCCAGTTTACTCCGTTAGGTTCCTACAAGTTTCTTACCCGTCCCCAGCCCCACTTGCCGCCCTCCAGGTAAGCGCGTGCGCAGAGAGATTTCCAGCAGCTGCGGCTGGAGCCGGAGGGCATCGATCGACTCTGAGCTCGACTGCTCGACTTGTCGGTGCTTGATTGAGGCGCGTGGAGCGTAACTTCCGGTAACGGCTCCGTTTCCGGCTTTCGGTTCGTTGGGGACCAGCGTAGGCCTCAGGTGAGTTGAAAGGCGTTCTCGTTCCCTGTTTCCGTTCTCCGGGTTATCGGCCGCCGCTTGGCCGGACGCCCGTTTGTGGGAGCAGGCACGGGACGGGGCGCGGTGCTGGGCATGGCGCATGTTTGCTCCCGGGGTCTCAGAGTGTTGGCGAGAGGGCGGGGGGGGAGTTGGAAACTGACGAGCTGGTCCTGCTAGGCCTCCGAATTTAGGAGAATTGTCTCCAGCGGGAAGGGTTGGGATCGGCGATCGCTTGGCGGCTTCCTTGGGCTTTGGTCGAACGTGCTTGTGGCTGGAGAGAGGGGAGGCTCTCTTTGGACTCCAGGTGCCCTTGCTCTAGTCCAGACCACCCTCAGACCTCGCGTGAGATCTTACAAGAGCCTCCCCTTTGAGAGCTCCGCCTTGTTTGATCTCTCACTTTCTTCTCGTTGTCGTTTTCGTGACCCCAGCCCTTCCAGGTTTCAGGTAAGGGGATGCAAATCTGAGAAGCGTTACCTTTCACCTGTTCCCGCACAAGTGCAGTCCCTCCGTAGGCTCTTTCCTTGTCAGGCTTCCTATAATGTTCACACACAGTGGGTTTAAAATTGGTGAAATGAAGGAGTGTGGGGGCACCAAGGAAATAAAACAAGGTCACAGTTGGCAACTAAAAACGGTGTAAAAAATGAAGTACCTAAGTGAGTGTGAAAGAAAAGTGCGAAAGACGAGGAGACAGGGTGGAATTCCCAAGCCTGCTGTTTATTAGTTAACGATTAGTCTAACGATAGGCAGGCAAGTCTTTTACCTGTACTAGCTATTAATAACAGCTACTCGAAGTGCTCACTGCCCATCGGAGAGCTGTGCCAGAACTTTATCTCATCTAGTCTTCTGAGTTCTAGTAGGTAAATGCTGTACATCAGCCCCATCTTACAGCCGTGGACCTGAGATTAAAGAACTTGCCTTTAGTCAAGCAGCTAGTAATAAGCATAGATAGGATTTGAATTCAGAGGAGGTTGGTACTAGAATCTGAGCTCTTAACCATCAGCAGTACTGCTCTCTCTGAGTTCCATAATTTCAAGTCCGTTAGAGTTAACCTTAGAGTCAAGGCAGCTGGCGATGGTGTATATAAATTAAGTAACTGATAGGAGAGCACTTTTTAAGGGTACTCAGGAAGTATCGCTTGGAAAACTTCGTTAATGTGTTGTCTTAATGATTTTTACTGGGCACACAGTTGCCGGTTTCTTTCTCATTTCTCTTAAAACCTAAAACATTATTTTAAAAATAATTTCATTAAGTGGGGCGCCTTGGTGGCTCATTCAATTAAGCATCCAACTCTTGAGCTCAACTCAGATCTTGATCTCAGGGTTCTGAGTTCAAGCCCCACGTTGGGCTCCATGCTGGGTGTGGAGCCTACTTAAAAAAACAACTAAATAAAATAATTTCATTGAAAAACAAAAGTTAGGGACGCCTTGATGGCTCAGTCTTCTGCCTTCAGCTGAGGTCATGATCCCAGGGTCCTGGAATCGAGCCCTGCATCAGGCTTCCTGCTCAGTGGGAAACCTGCTTCTCTCTCTCCTACTCCCCCTACTTGTGTTGCCTCTCTCGCTGTGTCTGTCGCTGTCAAATTTAAAAAAAAAAAAGTTGTTTTGTTAGGCAGGTGAAAAAACTATTGTTTGTTGTAAGTGAAAGATAAGTATAAAAATAAATGTATTGGGTGAAATGTTATTAAAATCTGCCTAAGTACTGGTGCTCCACCAAATTTTGAACCTGAGAACTGTTGTTATTGTTTAAAAAGGAGGGTTACCAGGTGCCTGGGTGGCTCAGTCTTTAAGCATCTGCCTTCAGCTCAGGTCAAGTGCCCCATGGGCTCCCTGCTCAGCGGGGAGTCGGCTTCTCCCTCTGCACCTCCCTCCAGCTTGTGCACTCTCTCTCTCTCATGCTCTCTCTCTCTCTCAAATGATTAAAATATTTTTTTAAAGGGGCTAGCAAGTGCTGAAGAGGTTTTAAAGAGTACTAACAAACTGATATTTTCTGACATTTGGGATTGAAAGAAAATTGAGAAGTTAATAATCCCTGTGTTATGTGTCCTTATACCACACAACAGTGAGTTAATGCTCCTTGTTTATAACAGAATATTTTCTGTCTCCTTAGGCAGTTTGAACAGTTTAACTCCAAACATGGATATCAGACCAAATCATACAATTTACATCAACAATATGAATGACAAAATTAAAAAAGAAGGTAAGTGCTTTAAAAAAAATTTGTTCACAATCTAAGTGCATTTAATTACTAGCATCTTAAAACTGTACTGCTTCAAAACTTCTCATGTAGTAATCTTTGTCAGTACCTGAAATAATAGCTTGTTCCTTTTGTGTGAGAATTTTAAGGCTTTTTTAAAAACAGAAATAGGTAGGGGCTGAAAATTTGGTGAATGTGTTTTCACTCATAGCTAAAATGGTTTGAAACAACTTTTAAAATTAGATAGCCAGTAGTATAATGCGATTTTATTAAAATATGTAACTTTGTGTAATTAAGTAAATGCATGTGGGTACACTCAGTGCAGTGTCATTTTATGAAGAGTTTTGTCATTGTTTATTTCACAAATAAATTGTTTTCCTCTCTACTTTTGCTCAGAGTTGAAGAGATCCCTGTATGCCCTGTTTTCTCAGTTTGGCCACGTTGTAGATATTGTAGCTTTAAAGACCATGAAGATGAGGGGGCAAGCCTTTGTTATTTTTAAGGAACTGGGCTCATCCACAAATGCCTTGAGACAGTTACAAGGATTTCCATTTTATGGTAAACCAATGGTAAGGTAATCTTATTATTTTAATCACTGTTAATTGTATGTTAAGTTTATAGATACACATTTGAAACTATAAACTATATTTGGCTGTTCCTTTCTGCTTTTAATTATTTGTTAAAGCAAGTTTGGGTTTATTTTATTTACACATTTGTGTTTCTAGAAACTCAGTAATAGAGTTTATAATTCACTAGTTTATGATAGTTCAGATAGGCAATAACAAAATATATCGAAGTGTACAATGTTTAAAAAATAGTGGCAGTACTGGCAATATTCTCAACTCAAAAGAACTAGAAGTTAACTCAGAGGATTGAAAAGAAACCTTTGTAAACTTGTAAAACAATACAAAACACAAAAATCATGGGTCAAAGAGGAAATCAATTTTAGAAATTTCAGAAAATAGCATAGCAGAATACATATCAGAAGCCATGCGGTCTAGAAAAAGCCACATCTAAGAAAACTTCAGTAGGTTTAAAGTCATAGGTTTTACTGATGAATACATGGTGAGTGACAGTGAAATAGTTATGCATAGAAAGTTTAACTTTAGGAATGAAGTGAGATTCACATTTAGGTACTGAGTGAAGATTGGATTGTGGGAGGGCCAAGAGGGACTAGGGAACTCAGTTAGGAGGCCACTGTCTAGAAATTGTTGGCACAGCTTCACTTTGCCAACTAATTATTTTAAATCAATGAAATTGTGTATACCTACAGAGTACCTTGGGTACAGATTCCTAGTGCTTTTTCCTGAGACTGGAATGGAATGAGGAGAGACCTTGAGGAAAGAGCCAAGGCCCAGAGTTTCTAGGCCCTGGATCCTCATTCCGATTCTGCCATTAACTGGGTGTGTGTGTGCCTGTGTTCATTTTCAGTACCTATAAAATGCAAGCAGATTGGCTATCCTTTAGGACAATTCAGAGGTCAGCAAAAACTTTATAAAGGACTGGATAGTAAATATTTGAGGCTTTGTGGGCCACACACAGTTTCTGTCATACATTCTTGTGTCTGTGCATGTTTTTTAATAACCCTTTAAAACTGTAGGGAAAAACAAAGTCCTTAACCTATAGGTCATACAAAAACAGGCCATGGGCTGGCTGGATTTGGCCCATAGTCTGTAGTGCAGATACTGGTCTAATCCTTTTATTTTAGAAATGAAGAATCAGGCACAGAAAGGTTAGTTACCAGTATGGGTTATATTACTACAACCGATGGCAGTACAAGGCCTCGAGAGCTAATCTGACAACCGGTATTACAGTACCCAAACTAGGAGTTAACACACTGTCCTAAAGCTCCAGATAGTAAGTATTTTAGGCTTTGTGAGCCAGATGATCTCTCCTGCAGCTGTTTAACTCTGTCTTTATGGCACCAAAAGAAGCCATAGCTGGTGTGTAAATGAACCAATGTGGCTGTGTTCCAGCAACACCTGATTACAAAAACAGGCAGTATTGGCTCTGGTCAGTGGTTCAAGGGCCTTTATATAACACGTTTAATTCAGGAGTGGGCATTTTTTCTCTGTTACTAGAGCAAGTTTTCTTCTCCTTTTCTATCCAGTTCCCTTTTTCCCATCACTTCCAATCTGATGGGCACCAGCTGTGTGGAAAGGCCCACCTCAGAAAACTGGGATTGTGCCTACATACACTCTTTTTAATAAGTTGGAATTTCCTGAAACAAGTTTGTCTGTCTTAGTAAGTATGAAGAAATAGTATAATGGAAATCGCAGTTGGCAGGAGCATAAGACTGGGTTTTAGTTTAAATCTAAAATTGCATTGATATGGAGGAACAATTTCATCCTGTAGAGGATTTTGTTTTGTTCAGTGGAGATGACAAGTTTGGATGCGCTGGTTACTCAGATACAGGAAAGCTAGAAATTGTTGGGACTGGCTTCACTTTGCCAACTAATTATTTTAAATCAATGGAAAAAGTCCAGTAGACTGGTAATGCATTTGAAAGTATTTTATGAGTTCCATTCTCTGCCTTCAGGAAGGTAGCAGATAGTGCCAAATTTCCAGCATCCTGGAAGAGGAAGAAGAATGTTCTTTGAGCTGTCTTGCTTTGTATTTATTCAGGTGGTTTTAGTTGCTCTTCTGTTTTAACTCCCAACATACCAGATCAGAAGTAAGCAAAATTTGCTATAACTTGGAATTCATAACAAAATTACCCAAATTCAAGGATATTTTGTTACTTAATGCCAAAAATACCTCAGTAAAGTAGAACCATCTTCCTGAATGGCTTCTGTTATGAAACCTTTGGCGTAAATGTAAACCTTGCTCCTTCTCTAAGCTATGGGTGTACTTTTTTTTTTTTTTTTATCCCTTATGAGTATTTAGTCTCGACCAGCGTTTTTCAGGATTGGTACTTTTGACATCTTTTTTTTTTTTTTTTAAGATTTTATTTATTTATTTGACAGAGAGAGAGAGAGAGCACGCGCACAAGTAGGCAGAGAGAGAGAGGAGGAAGCAGGCTCCCCACTGGGCCAGGAGCCCGATTCGGGCCTCGATCCCAGGACCCTGAGATCATGACCTGAGCCAAAGGCAGAGGCTTTAACCCACTGAGCCACCCAGGCGCCTGGTACTTTTGACATCTTGACCTGAATAATTCGTGTTGTGGTGGGCTATCGTGTTCATTGCAGAGTGTTTAACAGCATCTCTGGACTCTTATCTACCACATGCCAGTAGCTTGACAACCCAGACTGTCTCCATTCAAAAGCACCAGTTGTCCCCTGTGGACAAAATCACCTCTGGTTAAGAATCACTAGTGTAGACCTGCCAGCTAAGAGTGATGGCTGAGATCAGAGACTTTCACAGGTAACTCTGTCATAAGGACAGGACACCCAAGATGTGTTCAGGTCAGGGAGAAAGTTGAAGACACAAGGGAAATGGCAGGGAGTCCTTGGGACTGAGTTAGTCTAAGCCTACTCTTCTGGTTGGATGATGACTTGCAAAACCAGCAGTTGCTTACAGGGATAAGTCCACCTAGAAACCCTATGTTACACAGCCCAGAGTAGCCAGAGAAAGCTTTGGGTACTGAGGTGAGGGTAGAATGCTCCTCTCTTGTTTCCCAGCACACTCATCTCTAGCTGAGGAAAAAGACTTGCATTTGGTTTTAATAGATTTTGTGCTGCCAGACCCATGCTACTTTAGAAGGTCACTTGTTTTCCTTTCAGACTGAGATGAAATTCTTATTCTATAAGGCAATTTTAGATGATAATTTGTAGGACTCTTGTGTTTTGATATGGTCAGAGAGGTTGTTTCAGCTCATTCAGCTGAAGAAATGTTTCCTGGAAATGTAAATTGCAGTTTGCAAATAGATACACCCTAGAAAATAGTTTAACTCTTAGCAAAAATTTGGGTGATTGGTGTTGAATCTAGCTGTGTGATAATGCTTTAGGCCAGGGCCCTGCTACTCAAAGTGTGGGCCCCACCATCCTCGTTGTGCCTGTCAGAAGTGCAGAATCTCAGGCCTCACTGAGACCTACTGCATCAGAATCTGCAGCCTTCTATGTAGTTAGAATGCACGTTAAAATTCATGAAATCCTCTCCTAGACTAGAGTTTTTAGATACTCACCTGTCGTCTTGCTGGCCATGGTATAGGAAGAATCAACAAGTGGCCTGGTTGCATTAACTGAGATGCCATCCTTTGTTTCTTTTCAAAGCATTTTAAAGTTTAAGTTATTGCCACTATTAGTCATTTCATTTAAAAATCATAGATTGGTCTCAAAGGGAAATCATTCTCAGTACTTTAGCTGTGGAAATAACAAATTCCATAAGATACATTCCACAGCTAATCGATGCATCTTGACCCCTTAATTGAGAGTCCTTACCAAGGAGAAGGCAACTTTCCAGTGCGTTTTTCTCTGTTTCATGAGATTGAGAGAAGCTGTGGTGTGGATGTCTCAAGGTTCTGTGTTTCCCATATGAAAATTTATGGGTTTCCTTCTAATAAGCCTAGTTGTCTAACTTTGCCTAAGTTGTGAATCAGAGACCACAATTTATTTTCATTTGGTGCTCAGTGTATTTGACAGATTTCCTTAGGGATGTGTTTAAAACCGGCTTGTAGTATATTTGTGTAATGAAATTTGAAATATTAGTGAAGAGTATAAACAACTTCCAGCATAATGAATAGTAGTAACCTGTTTCCAAATAATTAAAACAGCGAATCCAGTATGCAAAAACAGATTCTGATATAATATCTAAAATGCGTGGCACTTTTGCTGACAAAGAAAAGAAGAAGGAAAAGAAAAAAGCAAAAACTGTGGAACAGACTGCGACCACTGCAAACAAAAAGCCTGGTCAGGTGAGATGAACAAAGTTCCTAGGTTTGTTGGTGTCAAGAACTTGACAGAGACATCCGTTTCCATTTAAGGGATGATCTTTGGGGTGTGTGTACATGTGTATGTGCCTGTGTTTAAAAGGTGGACTTCCAAGAAGCTGGAATTGGTTGAGTTCTAGAATTCCAATATTTATGTTTAAGCCCCAAATTAAGTATAAACCTTTACATATGCAGATTTATGTTAAACAGTTTTATTTGAATTTGTATGACATTTAGTTCCATCATTCTTCAAAATATGTTAATATCTGCTCGTTTCTTTCTCAAGTTCAAGGGCCTGTCAGTAATGCTATAAATATTATCTTTAATCTTGAGTGCTCCACACAAAGCTGCTTTCTTTGAGCAGTTGAGGAATTAAAAAAATCTAATTTAAAATATCAGATAAAAGTGAGATTATCATCCAAAACGTAGTTACTTTTGGATTGAAAGTGATTAGAAATCAGTTTCACAAAGTATAAGGCTTGACTTTTTTTTTTTTTTTTTAAAGATTTTTTATTTATTTATTTGACACAGAGAGAGAGATTACAAGTAGGCAGAGAGTCAGGGAGAGGAGGAAGCAGGCTCCCTGCTGAGCAGAGAGCCTGATGTGGGCCTGGATCCCAGGACGCTGAGATCATGACCTGAGCCGAAAGCAGAGGCTTTAACCCACTGAGCCACCCAGGTGCCCTAAGGCTTGACTTTTGTCTAATTGTTTAAAAAAATAAAAGGAAAGACTGGTTCTTGGTTTTTTGTGTATGTTTCTCCATGATTTTTAAAGATTAGAGGTTAAATTTTATGATACAGTCTTTAAAATTTTGGACTAGGTCTTTCAAAATTAACAAGTTAAAGTTTGACTCAGTTACAGTGTGAATTCTTAATGTAAAATTAAATGGAATAAGAAATATTTTTAATTTGTTTTTCTAAGGTTTTAATTCCAGTTGAGTTAGCATAAGTGTTGTAGTTCCAGGTATATAGTATAACTTCTGTACATGACTCTGTGCTCATCATGATAAGTGCCCTTGTCCCCTGTTTCTCTCATCCCTCTCCCCATCTCCCCTCCGTTAACCATCAGTTTATTCTCTGTAGTTAAGGATCTGTTTCTTGTTGTGTCTCTTTCCCTTTTTGTTTTTCCTTTGTTGGTTGGTTTTGTTTCCTAAATTCCACATATGATGAAATCGTAGGGTATTTGTCTTTCTCTGACTGACTTATTTCACTTAGCATTATGCCCTGTGGTTCCATCCATGTCGTTGCAAAAGACAGGATTTCATTCTTTTTTACATTCTTTATTAACATCGGGGTGCATATACCCCTTTGAATTAGTGTTTTTGTATTCTTTGGGTAAATAACCAGTAGTGTGATCACTGGTCATGGGGTGGTTCTACTTTTAATTTTTTGAGGAACCTCCATACAGTTTTCCAGAGTGGCCGCACCAGTTTGCATTCCCACCAACAGTGCACAAGGGTTCTTTTTTCTCCACATCCTCACCATCATTTGTGGTTTCTTGTGTTTCTGATTTTAGCCTTTCTGAAAGGTGTGGGGTGACATCTCCTTGTAGTTTTGATTTACGTTTCCCTGATGATGAGTGATGTTGAGCATCTTTTTATGTGTCTGTTAGTCATCTGTAAATCTTTGGAGAAATGTCTGTTCATGTCTTCTGCCCATTTTTTAGTTGGATTATTTGTTTTTTGGGTGTTTCATCAGTTCATAATATACTTTGGATACTTGACCCTTTATTAGATATGTCATTTGCAAATATCTTCTCCCATTTAGTAGGTGCTTTTCTAAAAATTAATGTTATTTTTATGCAGTAATTAACTGTTGCTTTTTTAGAGCAATCAGAAATTTTAACTGTTTTCTATTTCTTTTGTTTAGGGAACACCAAATGCAGCAAATGCCCAAGGAAATTCAACACCAAATCCTCAGGTAATCTTTGTTGCCATGTGGTGCTTGTTTTTTAAAATAAAATTATAAACCAGTAATATACAACAACTTGCCTATCTCCAAAAACTGAAAAAATTCCTTTTATAAGACATTAAATTATGTAACACTTCAATATAGAAACTCCCATCTCAGAAACATTTTAATTTTTTTAAGGGGGGAAAAAATGAAACCTGACTTTATTCCTTGCTTTCCGTAATGCTTCGATGATGGAATCAAAATGACGGATTTTAAACCCTACAAAGGCTGGGAGTGAACATTTTTATTTTCCCCACAGTATGTGCAAAGCCCAGGGCTTTACAGACACACAGGTTGGGGAAATTGGCCAGATGAATAGGCTATCTTTCCATATCAGTTGCTCGAAGCACTGAGCTGTCTTTTCTAATAGAGCAAGGTGGTTTTACAGTTACCCTTGCTCTGGCTTCTGAGAACAAGTATGTGTCTCTTTATATATAGGCTTTAGAAACCTCTTAGCAAATCTCCCTGCTGGAGGCCTCAAAGAGAAAGCCTCAATTAAGTACTAATATTACCTCCCTCCTTTGGAGTCTTTCAGCAATTATAGTTCAGTTTACAAATGCTAGCACTTAATTCTCAAAGCCTTAAACATCATCTTTTCTCTTCATGAAAGTAGCCTGAATTCAGAGAGGCTCTTAGGTACAGGATGACCCTGTCCCTAGAGTTCCCTATAACCACAGCTTAGGGTATCAGATAATTAGTTTAACATCTAATAATACTTGTTTCATTTGGTTGTAACTAGATGCTCTGTATGTCTCATTTACTTGCAGAAAATACTAAAAGTCACCAAGTAGTGGCTCGAAGTAGTAGTTCCAAATTTTCTTAAATGCTGGGAGATTGTAAACAATGACTCAGAGGATTGAAAATCTGAGTGTTATTGGGGTAACCAGCTGAAGATGAGTGGCATTGCTCTCTTCTCTAGTTTTGTTAGGATCTTTCAGTTACGTAATCTAGTTGACAGAATCCTTCCGGTACAGCTGACTCTGGATACTTAAAACTTAAACATTGTTTTAAATACTATTAAATACTTTAAACTTAAAAAGATTTGTAATTATCCAGATTTGTATCAGGTGACTTGAATGTCTGCTTGGTTGCCGTTAGGTTTATGTTTATTTCTCTGATGTCATTGTTTTTCAGCTTTAGTGCTGAAAAACAGTGTAGTGCTACAATTCATAATCTTTAATTAACTGGAATGTAGCTCTCTGAAGTTTAGATTTTAATATAAGAGCTAAGTGGCTTACTATACTTTTTATATTTAAAGCTAACTTTGCCTATTTTCTTTGTAATAGGTCCCCGATTACCCTCCAAACTATATTTTATTCCTCAATAATTTACCAGAAGAGACTAACGAGATGATGTTATCCATGCTGTTTAATCAGTAAGTTCTTTCACAAACCAGTCTGTTCTGAAAGCCTCCCAACAGGACAAATAGCTCTTCTGTGGGTTGAATCCTTTTGTGTTTCACAACAGTAATTCCTATAGCTTCCTTGATTTGGTCTGCAATTAATGATGTGAGTTGAAGCCAGTCTGTAGATTTGCACATAAAAAGCTGAATTACCTCTAATGTTTGAATTATTCTAATTGATGAGTAAAACAGAAAACAAAGCTTTGACACAGTGATAAAATTGAACTAGCTTACATCACACCTACACTTCTTTCATGGCATTATTAGTTATATTTTAGACTCTTTGAGCCTACTCAGGATTCTTGGTAGGATGTGATACTTTTCCTAGACCAATATCAGGAAGTTGCTGATTTAAACACCAAATAAGCATTTATGTATTTGATATCCTTTATATATTTATGTATATAAATTGTTTCTCCTCTTGCAGGTTTCCTGGCTTCAAGGAAGTACGTTTGGTACCTGGAAGGCATGACATTGCTTTTGTTGAGTTTGAAAATGATGGACAGGCTGGAGCTGCCAGGGATGCTTTACAGGGATTTAAAATCACACCATCCCACGCCATGAAGATCACCTATGCCAAGAAATAACATATGGGATAGCTGTCTTTAAGGACTTGGTGTTATTTATAGTGTTTGTTTTGATAACATTTGGTCAGGCCATTTTTTAATAGGTGGGGTGAGGGGGAGTGAAACTGAAATTTTTGTGAACAATTTTAAAAAATACCTAGTCTTTGTTTAGCCTTAGTGAACTATGAAATATGAAGGCCTCAATTTTGTATAATAAACTTCTATTTGTATTCTTTATCTAATACTTCATTTATTTCATTGTCTTATCACCAAATGTTTATGCTAGTCTGGAGCACCTCTTAAGGTATATAAAACTGTGGGGCGCCTGGGTGGCTCAGTCATTAAGTGTCTGCCTTCAGCTCAGGTCATGATCCTGGGATTCTGGGATTGAGCCCCACATTGGGCCCCCTGCTCAGCGGAAAGCCTGCTTCTTCCTTTCCCATTCCCCCTGCTTGTGTTCCCTCTCTTGCTGTCTCTCTCTATCAAATAAATAAATAAAATCTTAAAAAACAATAAAGAAATAGTACATAAAACTGTAATAGGAGGCTTTCCTAGTATTATTTTGGAGCAGCTAATGACAGAGAACTATTGAATCTGGTTTTTTGTTTTGTTTTGTTTTGTTTTATTTATTTATTTGACAGAGAACATGAACAGAACAGGGGGAAGGGCAGAGACGGAAAGAGAATCCTCAAGCAGACTCGCTGCTGAGTATGGAGTTTGAGGCAGGGATGCAGAACTGGATCCCAGGACCCTGAGGTCATGACCTGAGCCTAAGTCAGACACCTAACTGAACCACCCAGATGCCCCCATTGCATCATTTTAACAAAAGGGAATTAGATCAAGCCCTTGATTATTAGATTTTTTTTTGTAGGTTTTTTTTTTTTTTTTTAATTCATATGGACTGCCATCCTGGAGTTCTTTGTGTGTGTGTGTATGTATATTGCATTAATGGTAAAAATAATTGCCCTAAGTGTTAAAATGAGACCTGGATAGGAACCAAATTTGAACTTTGTGTTCTTCAAATAAATGAGCATCATTTCTTGCTAGTAGTAGGCATTTCACAAAGCTTTTCATTCAGCATTTAATTAGATAAAGGTCATTTAGGAATAATTTATGTTTTCTGGGAAAACAAGGAAAGGGAATTCTGTCTTTGAACTTCCCATTTCAAGTTCTTATCCTCTTCATGCAGAATTTTTCCTAAGGAATACCTGCCTGTCTAATAATCTGACCTCTTCTTTAGGAAGGTTTCCCTCCAAAGGAAAGGATTTACAGTCTAGAAAATTTTTTAAGATAAATAGGCTGACTTGTAAAGAATTGCCAATTCTAATCTTAATACCTCTTTGTAATTCTCAAACATCAGTGTTTAATTTTCAAACACCAAAGCTCGTTTTCTTTAGCTTTTGATTTATACCTAAGGCTGTGATTCAGTCCCCTGCTAGTAAAACCATGGGTATCTTTAGAAGTGGACAATTTTTTGTACCTACAGCACACATTAAAGTGACACTTGATCATTTTTTTATGTTTTTCTTTGAATATTTCCTTGAATAAAAGTTTGAATTTTTATTGTATACTTAATGGGAAGACTACTTTTAGATTTACTTAGGTTTTTGTCAGGTCACTCTTACGTACACATAAGGAGGAAAAAGCGAAATAGTTTTTATTCCTAAAGCTGCCACATTTAAAATCTCTCTCTTTTTTTGTTTTTTTTTTTTTGTTTTTTTAATTTTATTTATTTGAGAGAGAGCACAAGTGGAGGGAGGGAGAAAGGGAGAGGGAGAAGCAGGCTTGTCGCTGAGCAGAGAGTCTGACAAGGTTGGATCCTCAGACCCTGAGGTCATGACCTGAGCCAAAGACTTAACTGACTTGAGCCATCCAGGTGCCCCTAGAGTCTGACTTGAATAACTAACTTAGCTGTCAAGTCTATGTATTCCTGTAAAATGTATTAAGAATGAATTATTAGAAAAAAGACCATGCTCTTGAGATGTTAGAGCAATGCCAGTTGCTGTTAAATTTTCTAACTCCTTACTCTCAGTGACTGTCCTTACCTTGTCTGAGAGAAGGTTTCACAGACGCCCCTGCTTTGAGTGTCTGTATGATAGTTAGTAGAAGGATCTGTGTAGCTGGAGTGGGGTGAGAGCGAGGGAGGGGAGAGTAAGAAGGGACTATGTAGGCCTTTCTAAGGACTTGCTTAAATTCTGAAATGGGCAACTCAGATTTTTTTAAATTGAGTTAATTACATGCAATAAAATTCACCCATTTTTAGTGAGTTTTGGTGAGTGACTCAATTCGGTGGATTTTGGCAATTGTATACAGTTGTGTAATAACCATAATCAAGATAGTGTTCCATCACCCCTCAAAAACAAAGGCTCCCTTTGCCCCTTTGCAGTTAGTCTATTCCCCACCCCTGACCCTAGGCAACCAATGATCTGCTTTCTATCACTATAATTGTTCCCGTCTAGAATACTTTTGGGGGTCCCTAGCTGGCTCAGTTGGTGGAGCATGCAACTTTTTTTTTTATTTTATTTTTATTTATTTTTTTTAAAGATTTTATTTATTCATTTGACACAGAGAGAGAGATTACAAGTAGGCAGAGAGTCAGGCAGAGAGAGAGGAGAGAGGAAGAAGCAGGATCCCTGCCAAGCAGAGAGCCCGATGTGGGCCTCGATCCCAGGACCCTGGGATCATGACCTGAGCCAAAGGCAGCGGCTTTAACCCACTGAGCCACCCAGGCGCCCTGGAGCATGCAACTTTTAATCCCAGGGTTGTGGGTTCGAGCCCCATGTTGGGTGTAGAGATTACTTGAAAATTAAAAAATCATTAGAATGCTTTTGAAGTTCCTCTCTGCATTAGTTCTAATAGTAGATGGGCATTTGGGTTCTTTTTAATTTGGGGCTGTTAGAAATAAAGAACTTATGAACATCTGATTATCTCTTGAAAGCTTTTTATGTTGATATAAATTCCAATTTATATAAAAATGCAGAAATAGTACTCAGCTCCCATAAACGTTGCTGAACCATTCAGGAGTCGTGCCGCCTTGACCCTGTATTACCCCTTAATACTTCAGTGTGTATTACCTAAATAGGAGACCGCTCTGCTACATAATTGCCGTATGACCAGCAGAATCAGGAAATAACAATCCAGTATCCAATCTGATTCACATTTTACTGATGTCCCAAAAAGGACCCAGGATTCCAATCCAGGATCATGTCCCATGTGGTTGTGTCTTCAGTGTCCTATGCATTCCTCAGCCTGTCCTTACCTTTCTTTCTTTTTTTTTTAGATTTATTTATTTATTTATTCAACAGAGAAAGAGATCACAAGTAGGCAGAGAGGCAGGCAGAGAGAGAGGAGGAAGCAGGCTCCCTGCTGAGCAGAGAGCCTGATGTGGGGCTTGATTCGGGGCTCGATCCCAGGACCCTGAGATCATGACCTCATGAGCCGAAGGCAGAGGCTTAACCCACTGAGCCACCCAGGCGCCCCTGTCCTTACCTTTCTTAATGGTATACAGAGATATCTATATGTCTGCATTTGTGGCTGTTTCTATACAATTATATGAAAAAGGAATTTCCAGAAGTACCTCTAACTGCAATCTGACAACGCTGAGTTTATTCTGGGTTTCCCTCTTTCCCCCCCCTTTTTTTTTTTTAACAATTTTATTTGAGAGAGAGCATGAATCGGGGGGCAGTGGGGAGCGGTGTGGAGGGAGAAGCAGGCTCTCTGCTGAGCAGGAGCCCGATGTAGGGCTCAATCCCAGGACCCTGGGATCAGGACCCAAGGCAAAGGCAGACTGTTAACCGACTGAGCCACCCAGGCGCCCCAAACCCTCTTTCCTTCTTTGTAATTACTCAGCTCCAATGCATTCACTTATTTGCTTAAATCTCCTGGAATGTAATCAAACTCTGGGAAGCACAGCTTCAAGAGGAAGAGGGGGAAGAAAAAAGGAGCTAACTACCCTTTGAAGATGATTTGATCATGTTGGGATCTTGGGCCCATCTGTGGGACTTGCCAGGAATTTTGGAGGAAGTAGAATATTGTGCCCATCTGTTCTGGTGTTTCTCAACTTTGAGTTTAACTTTAACTTCTGCTGCGGATCCAAATCATCTGTGAAACATTTCCAAAAGCCTGCACCTAACCTACACCCCACATCAATTAAATCCCAATCTCTAGGCGTGAAACCCAATCAGCAATATTTTTAAGCTCCCTGAGTGATTCCAACGTGAGTTAAGAGCTAGCAAAGCAGATTTCTACCTTTCAAAGCAGGTTATAATGGTTAGATCGTTAGTTCAAATTGTACTTTTCAAAGGCAGCATATTGATAAGAAGATGGTGTAAAAATGGAAAGTGTTGCCGGGTGCCTGGGTGGTTCAATTGGTTAAATGTCTGGCTCTTGGTTTGGGTTCAGATCATGATCTTGCGACTGTGGAATCGAGCCCCATGTCAGGCTCTGTGCTCTCTACAGTCTGTTTTAGATTTTCTCTCCCTCTTCCTCTCCCTCCTGCTCACACACTTTCTCTCTCTCTCACTCTCTCTCTCAAATAAACTTTTTTTTTTTCCTTAAAGAAAGTGTTGCAAGAGGCTCCCATCTCCATTTTGAACTTTAAGGCTTAAAGTATTTTCTGTTTGGGTATTTAGCAAGCATTTTGTCCTTGGAAATATTGTGTCCAGTAAAGATCTAATGAAGAGTGTGAAGCCGTAGCTTAAAATTTGTGCTGTAATTGATTTGCCCTTGAGCAGCACTTCTCAAACTTTCAGGTTCTTCCAAATCCTTTCATAGTTTATTAAACTGTAGGCTGATCTAGCAGGACTGGGGGAAAGGGGTGGGTTTTTTTTTTTTCCTTAAGATTTTATTTATCCATTTGAGAGAGAAAGAATGAGACAGAGAGAAAAAGCAGGAGAAGGGGGAAGGTCAGAGGGAGAAGCAGACTCCCTGCTGAGCAGGGATCCCAATGTAGGACTCGATCCTGGGACTCCAGGATCATGACCTAAGCCCCAGGCAGTCACCTAACCAACTGAGCCACCCAAGTACCCTGAGGTGTGGGGTTTGAGAGGTTTTATAAAGTTATGCTGAAGGTGCTGCTCTGGGGGCCATGCTTTGGTGGCAAAAACCCAGAGTCTTTGCCCTGATAACTTAGTGAGTCTTGACTTTGGGGTGTTATGAACCTCTTTTGAAATCTGATAAAACCTAAGGGCTTTCCCCAGGAGAAACAAAAATAAAACCAAAAATGTGCATGTGTACACCTAAGCATACAATTTCAGGGAGGCCATGCATTCATTCAATGAATACCATTTTTCTGGGTCCTGATGATAGAGCAAAGGGCAAGATCGACAAGGCCCCACCTCCCAGAACTTTCACTGTAGTGTCTGGGGACAAATCGCCTCCACGTAATAAAGAAGGCCTCTCGATTAGTGATAAGTGACGGGGCGGTGTGCCACAGTCACACGATGGACGGACTGAGTTGGAGGAAGGCAAGAATGGCTGTGTGAAACCAGTCCGTCCAGGGAGACATCTTGTCCAGAGACCAGAGGGCTGGTCTGTGGAGCGAAACCCAGCAATCAGCTCCGGAGGGCCTGAAGTAGAAATGAGCTTCGCATTTTCAAAAGACAGAGCAGCTCTATGACAAGCTCAGAGCGAGTGGGGGAGAGAGTGACCAGAGGTGACTTCAGAGGGGCCAAGGGGCCAGATCATGCAAGGCCTTGTACCTGGAAGGAGGCTGCTTCCACCCCATCCACTGCCCAAGCCGATTTTTAGACCCTAAAGGAGCCATGGCCTCCATTTTAAGAACTGCAGATCGAGAACTAATTTAGGAATGAAAGCAGAAAAATGTCATTTGGGCATTAAAGACTCAGAGAATACACCTGAAAATCCAGATGAAGGAGGTGGGTCTGCTCAGGATAGAGCCCTTCTCCAGACCCCCAGTATCCACAGGGTCTAGAGCGTGCCTCCAGGGACAACTGCTGGAGAGTTATTGTAAGTTTAAGTTCCAATCTGCAAGCAAAACGTTCATGTCCTTCCTATCTCTGCCCGCTGCAGAAAGCTAGGACATCCTATGCCTGTCCAGGGCGCGCTCAGACGGCTTGACATCTCTTTTTTTTTTTTTAAAGATTTTATTTATTTATTTGACACACAGAGAGAGAGATTACAAGTAGGCAGAGAGGCAGGCAGAGAGAGAGAGGAAGAAGCAGGCTCCCCGCGGAGCAGAGAGCCCGATGCGGGCCTCAATCCCAGGACCCTGAGATCATGACCTGAGCCGAAGGCAGAGGCTTTAACCCACTGAGCCAACCAGGCGCCCTTTAGCTTGCTAAGTTGTTGTGATGGCTTGGTTGAGGCTTTATTCCACGTTTCACTCTGCTCCAGAGGGTGGCGTGGAGGGGGTGGGGTGGGAGGCTTGGACATGGTGTGGCAATCCCTGTTTTTCTTAAGTGCCTCTTTTTTTTTTTAATTTTTTAAGATTTTATTTATTTGACACAGAGATTGAGATCACAAGTAAGCGGAGAGGCAAGCAGAGAGAGGAGGAAGCAGGCCCCCCGCCCAGCAGGGAGCCCGATGTGGGGCTCCATCCCTGAGACCATGACCTGAGCCCAAGGCAGAGGCTTTCACCCACTGAGCCACCCAGGTGCTCCATTCTTAAGTGCCTCTTAAGTGGTATTTGTCTTTTAGCTTTCCTGTGCTGAGGGCTGGCTTGAGACCATCACAGTCTGTAAAAAGGCTGCCTGATCAGGATTAAGAAGATTTAATCAATGCTTTAGTTTTCCCAGAGACCCTCTTAGGCCCCTAGATTATAAGGAAGGAAAAAGGCACTGGCAGCCTGCTTTCAGAAATGAGTTCTCATTCACCTTTTCCTTGAAGGGAAACAGGAAGTGAGGAACTTAGAATCTCAATTCTGGGGTGCCTGGGTGGCTCAGTTGGTTAAGCGTCTGCCTTCTGCTCAGGTCATGATCCCAGGGTCCTGGGTTCAAGCCCCAAATCGGGCTCTCTGCTCAGCAGGGAGCCTGCTTCTCCCTCTCTCTCTGCCTCTCTCCCTGATTGTGCTCTCTGTCTCTTTCTCTGTCTGAAATGAATAAATTAAAAAAATCTTAAAAAAAAAAAGTCGTTCTGACTTTTGCCGGGCTGTAGTATCTTTATCTGTAATGAAGATATTGAATTAAATGAGCTTCCAAATCTGGGCCTGCTGTATAAAAGATTGTCCTCCCATTCCACCCCCAAGTAAGACCTTCTTTTTTAAAAAAATAATGCCATAAGTATATTTTGCTTTACCAGTTTATCCCTAGTTTTGTACAAAACTATTTTATAAGTTGGATCCTTGTCCCTCATCTTGTGAGGTGATGGCATGTTGTGGGGAGGGAGGAGAAGGTGCTGCTCTGAAATCTCGTCATCAGCCAAGTCACAGGGCATCCTGACAGGGACCTCTATTCTAGAAACAACAGGGGTGTGTGTGTGTGTGTGTGTGTGTGAATCTTAGGAAAGAGATACCAGCCCCAAACACTAGAAATAGCAGCAACCTATTGTAGGTCTCTCCTCACAGAAAGTAAATCCTTGTGGCCAGGGAATTCTTTTTATTCATGGCTATATCTCTTGTGCCTGGAACAGTGCCTGGCACACAGGAGGTGCTCAGGAAATATTTGTTGAATAGATGGGAGCTGTGTATTGGCACTTCAACTTTGGTGATTTCTAGCAGTGCTCCTCTTTCCATGGGAAAGATTCTCAGAAAGAGGGAGAAGGGCAGTAACAGGAACCTCTAGCTTTGGGCGCCTGGGTGGCTCAGTGGGTTAAAGCCTCTGCCTTCAGCTCAGGTCATGATCTCAGGGTCCTGGGATTGAGGCCTGAATTGGGCTCCCTGCTTGGCATGGAGCCTGCTTCCTCCTCTCTCTGTGCCTGCCTCTCTGCCTACTTGTAATCTCTCTCTGTCAAATAAATAAATAAAATCTTAAAAAAAAAAAAAAAAGGAACCTCTAGCTTTCTCCTGTCACTACGCAGGAGCATTTTGAGATGAATTTCAAATGTCCCAGAGAGGAAAAAAAAAAGATTGTTCCATTCTTTCCAACTCACCTATGTCCTCCTTTCTACATAACTAGGGTCTAGATGTGGTAACGGCTCATGTGTTCCAAACCATGTCTGCCTCAGGACAGACACGACTTCTGGAAATTCCATCATGGATGATTTGTAAACTTAAGCATCCTTGATTTATCTATTCTATAAATCCACATGTCTATTAATTGGATTTGTTTCAAGGAACATTCTGTGTCCTAAGGATATAGATCTCTCATCTTCAGCAGATTCCTCTAGAACATCTTTGCTAAGTGGAAAGAATATGAAAATGGAGCCAAAAAATTGTTTTAAATGATTTAAAGTTCTCATAGTTCTTTCCAAAACACCCTGCTAGTGTGCAATACACCACAGCTAAAGTGGCTTTACCAAGGGTGGACTGTCTGGGATATCAATTGTGTATTAAAAGAAAAAGAAAAAGACACTAAGTTTGGGTCTCTTTGGAAAACCAGATGCAAATTAGACCCTGGAGCCCAGGAGCTGTTAGAAAAGCAGAGGAAGGAACAGTGGGCACCTTCCCATTGGCCGGGGGGATGGGGGGGACTCACCCAGATGTCTGGCTTCCACATAAAAGACAGGAACCACTGCAGCCAGCTTCCACTCCCAGTTAAAGGCCGACAGCAAAAACAGCCAAAAGAGGAAGATGGCCGGACTATTCTTATTTTCCCTCCCAGGTCTTATAGCCATATGTGCTGTGCACGGAATATTTATGGACAGACTTGCTTCCAAGAAGCTCTGTGCAGATGACGAGTGCGTGTGTAAGGACATTTTTTATGGCTTTTATTATCTTTCTATTATAGAATTGAAAAAAAATTCACTAACAGCAGAACAGTTAATTGGGCTTTAAGTGAATCTTCTCTAACGTGTATGTCGCTAGCACTGTTTCTCATGGTCTCTACTTTTGGTGTCTTACTACGGAGAATTCACTTAGTTAATATTCTCAGCTTTCAGACCTTGGCTATATTACTCTTCTTGAACTGAATGGGAGCTCTAAACTGGGAGTTGCTGGTCTCTCTGATTTCCTAGTTTTCTGATATCCTTGGCCTTTTCACTGTTAGAAAATTGAGGAGACTAGAGGCGCCTGGGTGTCTCAGTTGGTTAAGTGTCCAATTCTTGATTTTGGTTCAGGTTGCGATCTCAGGGTCCTGGGATTGAGCCCCAAATCAGGCTTTACATTTGGCAGGGAGTCTGCTTCTCTCTCTCTCTTTTCCACATCCCCCCTCTAGTTCTCTTCCTCTCTCTCGCAAATACACAAACAAATCTTGAAAAAAGAAAGGAAGAAAGAAAAGAAGGGAGGGAGGGTGGGAGGGAGAGGGAGAAAGAAAAAAGAAAGAAAGAAAGAAAGAAAGAAAGAAAGAAAGAAAGAAAGAAAGAAAAAGAAAGAGAAAGAAAAGAGGAAAGAAGGAAAGAAAGAAAATCCAGGAGACTAAAATGTAGTCATTTCAGTGTTTCTTTTCTTCCAGACACTATTTCTCTGGCCCGAGCTCGAGAGGATTACAATGCCCCGGACTGCAGGTTCATTAATGTTAAAAAAGGACAGCAGATTTACATTTACTCAAAGCTGGTACAAGAAAATGGAACAGGAGAATTCTGGGCTGGCAGTGTAAGATGAGATCCTTGCAAATATACACACATCTTAATATAGGTTGCTCTTAATTTTTTCTCTTCGACCTACCTCCAGTACATTTTAGTGTTTGGAGCGAACTCTTAAGAACAATGGAGAGGTTTAGATGCAAGTGCCAAGAAATTCACATGCATTTGCTTTTGTTGCATTTTGAAGAAAGAGAAAATGTCATTACAAAACCAAATGTAGGTTTATGTGATGTGTTGGCAAGAACTAGTCCACCACAGGGGGGCTTGAACATCCCAAAGAGTCTGAAACTTACTCAGAAATGTTTGAACGGATTTGCCAAGGAAAAGGCACGCGTGTTGGCAGTCAGGCTCCACTTCAATATTTTAAAGGAAACTAACACTCTCTTCAGTTCCAGATAATCTGCTTTCTTCAGTGAAAACAGGCAGGGGTGGACCCTAGGGAGGGATGAGGCCGGGCTGGTTTCCTGTCCTCATCGGCAGCCCCACAGACAGATTCTCCAGGAATGAAGAATTAAATCTTAAATTCACTCAAGTACTGTGCATTCAAATTTTTAACTGACAAAGGCCAGTTCTTTAAAAGTATCTATTTAGTTCTTAAAAAACACACTGACTTTGTTTATGGGTTCCAAAATGATTTCGGGCGGCTCACAAGATTTCATGTAGTAAAGGAATGCCCAGCGAGACCGGGAAGTCTGGGCCACAGAGGAACAGAGACACACTGTCTGTGGGTTGACTTAGTGGCTGTGAGTGAGCTTCAAAGTTGAATCTGTGTATTCAGGCCCCTGGATCCCAGAATGAAAAAGCGAGGCATTGCAGTTCTGTAATTCTCATTGCCAGCAAGTGCGAGGCCAGAGGGTTTCTAGAAGTGCACCTCCACCCGCAGTGCCCTAACTGTTGTTACTCTTCTGGGCACTCAGGTTTATGGAGATGACCATGAGGACGAGATGGGCACCCTGGGCTATTTCCCCAGCAGCTTGGTTGAAGAGCAACACGTGTACCAAGAAGCCAGCAAGGAAGTCCCCACCACGGTAAGTGTCTCAGAGCGGGCCAGAGAAGGACCCAGAGCCTGGGCTAATGCAGGCAAGTGTTAAAAATGCATGATGTCACTTCTAAGACTCACCGAGCAAGCCCCCTACTTGCAGGGGAGGCGTGCCCCAGGACACGGAGGTTTGGGAGAACATTTGCGCCTATTCTCAGTGTTGAAAGTTACACGCAACCCCTTCGTTTTTAGATACACGTTATCGTCGAAAGGAGTCCGTGTCACAAAGAAAGAAAGGAATATAGTATTCACCGATTCTTAACTGATTGATGGTTGTATTTATTTACTAAAGCACTTGGTCGGGGGAAAAAAAAAATCAGCACCTGTATTTAATCGAATCAAAACATCCTGGAAAAAAAAATCTCTGGATGCCTTATTTCTGTGGTAGAAAAGTTCTACTTACGTTTGAAAAAGGAGTTATACTCTTTCCAATGCCATAGGGTCTTGCAAACCCCAGAAGAGACATGAAAGACCCCCTTTGAGCTACTTGGCAGGGTGATTGTTTTGAAGAGATTCTCTTAGAGTTTAATTGCTGCGTAAAATAACTTCAAAACATTGCCCAACCCACACAAACGGGACTCACTTGCCATCCCTTCTGAGCATTCGGCTTGAAAGTGTCAAATAACCACCAATTGAAAGTGTATTTGAGAACCTCCATTTTAAGTAGTTTTTGACTTAAAGTGATAATTATGTCATAGTCTTTGGGGTTCAACCTTATTTTAAATCCAGATTTCCCTTTGATGACCTATAATTTTTAAATAAAGAAAATGCATTTGTTTTCTGGCCCTTGTGTGCTCAGTTCAATCTTTTTCTTTTTTCCTTTTGCTTTTGTTTTTTTTCAGGATATTGACTTCTTCTGTGAGTAAGAAATTAGACAAACCTGCAAATAAAAAGGAGACACCAAAAGATAGAAAAAGTGAAATAACAAAAAAATATGTGTCCTTAATTCCTGACTTTTGTTTCAAGGCCTTTTTATCCTTACAGGAGGGCTGGGCCTTGGGGGACAGAGGTGGTATATGAAGGAGGGGATTCTGTTCAGTTTTCTCCTGGCTTGGTCTTCCCACCACCTAGGGCAGGGCCACGTTTGGCCCAAGGGGGAGAATTGAAAGCAGAAATTCTATTTCAGCCCAGAGAATCCTCTCTTATGCAGGAATGCATACAGAAGATGGTTTATTTGTATGACTTCTTCACTGTACTTCTTGCCAGTTCTTTGGTTCCTTATACAAACTTGGTAGGTCACAGGTCTTCCCTTTGGACAAGCTGTTTTCTAATTATTTGTCTCACTGGCCATTGGGAGTGTTATAATGAACCCAAAGGGGCTATATTCTCAAGGAGTGTGTGAGGATTGTTACTTTTAATGTTTGATGCCTTTGGGATGTGGAGCCAGTGCAAAGTGGACGAGCTGTTTGGACTCACAGATATTGGACTCTGCCTTGTTCTCTTTAAACAAACAAACAAAAATTGCAAATTATTTCAATTGAATTGTATCTTCTAATGATCAACTTACCTCTCCCCAAATTTTAAGTAAGTATGTGTGTATATAATAAGGGTGGAGCAGTTATGAAATATTTATAATGGGATAGTTTCCCCTTATGCTCTGTAACTGCAAACATTCAACCTTCAAGTCAAAAGGCAGGGGGAGAAAAGTCTATGGGTTATTTCTCTGCTTCTCTTTCAACTTTGAATTTCCTCTTCCTGTGCAAAGTCCCCGAGTCACGGATGATGTGTGAAGAAATCTGGTGAGGTGGTCCCGATGGACGTACAAGTTTCTCCCCATTTAATTAGAAATTTGCTTTGATTGTGTATTCCTAGTATAACTCTTTTGATGTAGTCACGAGTCTGTTTACATGTAATTAAAATGCCTGTACTCAAAAAAATTGACAATTTCTGACTTAAAAATTGTTTTAAAACATTTTTCACTGGAGGGCATCGAAAATCTAGAAGGAGCTTGGAAATGGAGTTGGTTCCTCAGTTTTCTGTGGTCTGTTCACCCCGCCAGAGTGAGGAGGAGGGCATTCGGGACAAGCTGGAGACTGGGACTCCAGGGTCATTTTTCCAGCCGTGTCCACTGTGATTTGGGGTGAATATATTTTTGCCAAATTCTGATGGGGTTCCATCATGTGGAATGGTATCTCAAAAAAGCCTCCCAAACCCAAACCCATCAGTCTACTGTCTCTGTCTTACTGCATTCCATAAAATGTTTCAGGCAGCAACTAGGGTGGTCAACACAATTTCAGGTAAGGGGCATTTATCCTCTGTTTCTATCTGCCTCTCACTTTCTGGCTCCCCCATTCCAGGTACCCCATTATCTCTAAAGACACCCAGCATCCCCATGACACCCTCTGTCTGCCAAAGCCCCCATCTGTCTGGCCTCATGCTTCCAGCCTTCCTCCCCAGGCATAAGGCTTTGGCCTATAGTCCCTCCTGGCCCCACCTGTCCCCCCCGCCAACCACGACAAGAACCAATCTCATCCAGGACTTTTGGAGTCCCTGATTGGTTTCCATCTTCTGGGGGCCTAGCTGCATCAACAGAATGGAAGCACCAAAGGGGACTTTTAAACACCAGCTAGCCTTTCAGAAGGCAAAAGGCCTGGGCACCTGGGTGGCTCAGTGGGTTAAAGCCTCTGCCTTCAGTTCAGGTCATGATCTCAGGGTCCTGGGATCAAGCCCTGCATTGGGCTCCCTGCTCTGCAGGGAGCCTGCTTCCTCCTCTCTCTCTGCCTGCCTTTTTGCCTGCTTGTGATTTCTCTCTCTGTGCCAAATAAATAAATAAAAATCTTTAATAAAAAATAATAATAAAAAAAAAGAAGGCAAAGGACCATCCCTGGCCTGGCAGCCATGTGGGCCTCACTTGGGCGCTGGTTAAGAAGGCAGAACCCCGGGGCCCACTTCAGACTTTCTGAATCACAATCTGTGTTTTTCACGAGACCCCCAGATTCAAGATTCATGGATGCATGGGAGGGCAAGAGAAGCCACCTTCTACCCTCCTTGTGTCTCTGGCTCAACCTAAAAATTAAACTGACATAGACAGATTACCAGGAGGAAAGCGGGTGTATTTAGTTTCATATTTTTACATGGAGACTGGAATCTTCAAAAGGAAAATGAAGACCCAAAGAAGCCACCAGAGCCAGGTACTTAAATACCTTTTTCGAAAATGAACAATAAATTGTGGGACGTGACAAGACAAAGTGGCTTGGGCTCGGGGCAGTAAATCGTGGGACATTGACTAGGAAAAGTACAAGGAGAGCAGTGAAAGATAAGGGTAAGCCAGCGGTTTGTTTGCACGGGTGCCTTCCAGCACCGACTCCCAGGGCCTGGCGATAAGAGCATCCTCTTCCCTGCACGCCGCGGGCACCTTCCTCCTGGGAAATTTTATGGCCTGTTTTTAGGTAGAAAGGCGGGGGGTCTGAGCCCCTCCTGCATCTGCACTTTCTCTCCTGCCTTCAGCTCAAAATGATCAATATGCCAGAGGGCAGCTTTTGGGGTAGCGTGTTCTGAATCCTTTGGACACTAAAGGTTATGAGCAACGCTCATTTTAGTTCTCTCCTCTCCTCTGACACATAAAGAATAAATGAAAACAGCAAGAGCAGCTGGGAGTTGAAGCAGCCCTCCCAAGATTGAATGGGCAGGATTTCCGCATCCCTAACCAAGATCCCCACCCCTGCCCCATGTGGTAGGCACTGGCTTCACGTCTATAGATCTCTACCTTCGAGAAAAGGGGGCCCTGGGGTGGAGAAGTGAGAGTCTGGGGAACAACGAGGCCACTTGGAGAATCTTCCTTCCTTCCCACTATGAGCAAGAGTATTGTCTACCTCTAAAAGGTTCTCAGTCATGGATGTTGTTGCTTTGCAACCCGGGAGCTCCTGAGAAATCTGAAACCGGGCCCCGGGAGGACATGGGGAGACTGGGAAAGAGGTAAACCACTCTAGATGGGTCTGGGACAGTTTCCTGAAGCAAGGGACTTACACATGAGGCTTGTCGTGGGCAGCTGCAAGACGGGTGGGGAGCCTTTACTGACCATTCACATCCAGCTCGAGGGTCAACTGGTGGTCACGTCCTCTCCATGACCTCCCCCAACAGACATGAAAGAAAACAAAAAAACCCAAACATCTAGGTCTAGGGATCCCTGAGGGAGCTCCAACTTGTAGGTTTCCTCTATACTCCTACACTGAGGTTGGATGTGTGTGTCTGTGTAACATTTAAAATTTTCCATATAGTTGTACTGTTTCCTTTGGGGAGAAAACTTAGGATTTCACCATCCCTTATGTATATGCAATGGAATATCCCTCAGCCATATAGGAGAATGAAATCTGGACATTTGCAACCACACGGATGGAGTATTATGCTAAGTGAAATAAGTCAGTCAGATAAAGACAAATACCCTATGATTTCACTCATGTGGAATTTATGAAACAAAGAAAAAAAGAGACAAACCAAAAAAACAGACTCCTTTTTTTTTTTTTAATCTTTTGTCAAAAAACAGACTCTTAACTGTAGAGGACAAACTAGTCATTGCCATAGGGGAGGCAGGTGGAGGGATGGGGGCAGTACGTTAAGGGGATCAAAACTACACTTACTGTGAGGGGCACTGAGTGATGTACAGAGTAGCTGAATCATTATACTGTGCCCCTGAAACTAATAAAAAAAGAAAAAGAATTTCCTCATCCCTGACCTGACAAAACATGGGAAACAACACAGGGCAGTGGATGTGGGTAGCGCCGGCAAGTAGATTTCAGGGGCCCATTCAGGGCAAATGGTGAGACTTTGCCTCGAGCAGAGCTATTCAAAGGGGTTATCAGGGTAAGATGAGAAAAGCACTGAAACTCATCTGAGGTGACAATAGTCAGGGCATGGAAGACCCCGGCAGGCAATAAAATGAAATGAAATCTTGTTTAAGGGAACTGTGTAATTGGTGGCTCAGAGAAGTTGGGTGAGCCCAGAGCCGAGGGCAGCAGGGAACAAGGTAGGCTATACGTTTCCTTCAGTAATGTCGTTCCTTTATGGGTGCATCCTTGAATAAGGTTCTGACCTTGCTGGACCTCCTTTTTCTTGGCTATCGATGGGGTTCACAGCATCTTCCTTGCTGGGTTGTTGCAAGGCTTAAATGTAATATGGGGTGTGAAATAGAAAACAGGGATCCCTGAGAGTGGGACCCCTAAGTGGCAGCCAGTATTATCTGACCCAAGAGGGTCGAAGGGTAAGTGGCCTTCCCTCAAGGAGCCGTGCTGTTATCTACCAGATGCTTCACTGCTAAGAAATTGTAATTTCCCATTCAGACCATCTGGGATTTCTAAGTCAAAGATATTTCCAGATTGCATACTTTTTTGTGTGTGATTTTGTTTCTTAAAAAAAACAAAACAAAACAAAACACTGGCACACCTGAAATTACCTGAAACAGTCCCAAGTCATTCCACTAGCAATCTGGTGACATGGTGTGGAGTGTATGAGTATAATTTTGATTTGAAGTCCCAGTTCTGGCCACACCCCTTCATGAGCAGCCCTTCATTCATAATGGGAGGGTCATTTATGTCCCACTGAGGGCCACCACACCTTATAAGAACCAATATATTAGGTTCTCTATATATTTGTTTATCTCTGAGACCTACAGCCAGATGGATGTTAGCATGGAAATTAATCATATTTAAGCTCAGCAAAGTTGGGTCATCTCATTTGCATCTAGCCATCCGCAAGGGTGAAAATAACAACCCCTCTGGAGAAAGCAGCCTTGGAAGGGGCACATCCCACCTTGGGTTTCCACAGCTTGACGGCACTTGCTCTGACTGCAGGGGTGAGTATGGTTCCTCTGTTCTCCTGATGCTGGAAGTTCATGTCTCCCACCAGACATTTTGACCCTCACTCAGAAGAGAGTCTTGTATGAGATCCAAAGCTCAAGAGAGAAGAGCTCCACAGACCACAACAGGCACCCACCCGAGGCTGAGGTACGGTGGCTTCTGTTCCTTCTCAGAAAAAGTGCACACAGGTGTGGAAGCACGCTAATGAGAAGTTGATCCTGAACAGATGGCTAAAGTAGTGATTTCTTTTATTTATTTGCTCATTATTTTTTTGGCATGGGGGAGGGGCGGCGGGAGAGGGAGAGAGAGAATCCTAAGCAGGCTCCACGTGGTGAGTGTGAAGCCCCAGGCGGGCCTCGAACTCCCTACCCCAAGATCACCACCTGACCTGAAATCGAGAGTCGGTCGCCCAACAGACTGAGCCACTCAGGTGCCCCAGAGTATGTGATTTCTTATTGGCTACACCCTTGTTATGTTAAATAATCCTATAATAAATACTAGTGATTTTTATAGTTCCATGTAATTTGAGTGGGCTCCGTTTGGTGGGTTCCCCATGTTATGTGGAAGCCAGTGGAATAACTTTAACGTGAGTTGTTGTAACCTTGAGACCCGCCCAGGGCTCTTGCACATCACGTGGCCTGATGGCTCAAGCTTCTCTTGTTTGTGGGCCATGTTCGTGTCACTGAACCTCTTGCCCCCCATGTAACCCATCTACGCGTGGGAATAAGAATGTCTTTGAGGAAAAAAAAAAGAATGTCTTTGAGGATAATAATAACTACCTTTGGGGGGTAATTATGAGGATTGAATTAAATGAGATATAGTATGTAAAATCACCCAGCACGGTACCCAGTACACAGTATACAGGGGGTGTGTAATAAATGGTAGTAAAGTTAACTTCAAAATGAGAGGTTTTTCAAGCATTTTTGAAAATTTTGAAGAACAAAGTTTCCTTTTTTTTTTTAAGTGAATCAAAAGTATATCTTTAGCATCTTTTCTTTCTGGAATACTTTTGTGTTTTTTCCATGGCTCTCTGGAAGATGTACGCAAGGCATACTACGAAGAATTAGCATGAAGATATGAACAAACATGCACACGTATACACATGCAAAACTTGACAAATGCTGTTTGTGACCTTTTGGATGGCACAAGTCCCCTGCCTTTATTATTAGGGGAATGTCTCTGGTGCTCTGTCAAAGAGACAAGGAAGAAACACCTGGAAGGACAGAGCTCCAGTGCTCTCCGACTTCCAGCACTTCCCTCCCACATCCTCCTCTATCCTCAGAGAATGTGGCAAATGGCGGCGGGCCATGGGGTTCTCTGTGATATCTGGTGCCCAGCCAAGGGCGACTTGACTGCAGATACACCTTCTGAGAGTTTGTAATAGTGACATATGCTTGGAATGACTAATAAATAAGTGGCTGGGGGTCCTTTTGAGTAAAACCCTTGCAGTCCTGCAGAAACGATGAACATTGCCCTAATTATTGAGTCTATAGATCTGGAGGACACCTCATTTTCAGAGTACAAGCTTTTGTACTTCCCTCTCTTGGCCACTTCCCCGGAACAAACACTAGCAAGTGGCAGGAAAGGGCAATTGAAGGCAGGTCTCCGATTATCCCAGGAAAAGTACTAAGAGCTCCTCCCTGCGAGTCAGGCAGCATATTCCTGCTAATAGCAATTCTTTTTGTTAAAAGTGATACCCCTTGTTCAAGAGGCAAGTTATTGGGAATCTACTTTTCCTTTCTGCAAACCTATAAGAGGGATAATCAGAATCCCCAGTACATATTAAGATTGGAAACCCATCCTTTCCATTCCCGACCCTGAACTTCTAAGACCCTTTCCTAACCAGGCCTAGCAAGGTTTATCAGACTCGCTACAGGGGCACGGAGTAACTGGGGTGAGGGCTGGGATGTCAGGCCTCAAGTCGACTTGATCAGAAGCATCCAAGGTATTGGGGCCCTTGCCCCATGCCCCAACTGCTTTTGGGAACACAGTTGGTGTGAAAAATTTTTGAGTCACAGCTGACTTAGTTCATTGTTGGCAGAGTGACTAAATTCAGCAGCAGTTTTTTGTGCAGTCAAATTTTAGAAAACCCTAGCGGATTTCATAAGCCTCGAAAAAGAGAAGTCAAGGTGAGCTACCTTTAGCCTCCCCCACTCCTGACCCTAGATAAATGGGGGCATTTATTGCTTCTCCTGTTTATTGGCTGAGGAGACGCTTGTGCCCTCCCGGATCCGACTTAATACAGGGAAATATTAAGCGCCTTCATGTAGTATTTAAACAGATCTCTGGAGGAAGTGGGTATTTCAGCTCTGAGTGGAGAGAAGAAATAAAAGCGAGCACCAGGAAGAAAATCTCATTTCTTCAACAATCAGCCTCATCTATCTGAAATGGTGAGGGGGGGAAAATGTAAGAGAGAAATTACACAAGCTAATACTATTCCACGTCTTATCCTTGAAATACGATTTTGCGGGTTGTAAAGGCCTTCCTGTGTTACAGTGTCAGACCTCGTCACCTGCAAATACCACTGAAGATCAGTAATTTAATCGGGAAAAACGGCATATCGATCCGCATGCTTTCGAGAAGTCGCCCTCTAACCCATCATTAACAAAGACAGAGAATGCTCCCCAAGCTGTGATTTAAATATTTTTCTAAATGGAAATGACTTTTCTGTCACACGTGAGCAATTGTTTTAATCATTTCTTCACCAAAGGTATGCTGCGCTCAAGTGAGTGGGAGGTAAAGATGAGACTGTGCTACAAATGCCTCACCCACTGCAAGGTCCCTGCCTCTCATCTTTTCTTGCCCTCCCTCCCCTTTTTCCTCTTTGCTTCAGCAGAGGAATTTATCCTGGCCAAAAGCTTCAGTGGAGTTGGGAATGCTTATCCCTTTGAGCAATTCTGTGTCAAGCTGGGGCGGG
>LNAC01000424.1:1102265-1125525 GCA_002007465.1 Ailurus styani
GTGGGGGGGAGAAGCCCATGTGGGCTTTGAGATTTCTACAAACCGAAAGCAGAAAGCCTGAGGTATCATCCCTGGCTGTCCATCTACCCATCACCCAGTCACTCAGGAGTTCAGAGTTCTTCTTTCCCCGTCTTCTCTCCCTTGTGGCAAAATGATTAAGGCTTTCTCTCTCTCTCTCCTTTTTTTCCCCCTGCTCCTAGATCTTTCCTTGAGCCTCCTGTTACTACTAATGCCACGCATGGATTGTGTCTTGAGTCTTGACTCCCAGGGGCTACAAGCAGATACACAGGTTTGGGCGCCAGCCTCAGGCCAGGAGGGACAGTAGGCAGAGAAGGGACAGTGGGTGGGCTGGATAGTCTTGCGATGCTCGTCTGTCCCGCAGGAGAAGGCAACTCTAGGTGACATATGTCCCCCAGGCCCACTGTTACCTGAAGCAGGCAGATAAGAAGCCCCTGTACACCAGTATCTTGCATGAGGCTCCCCAGAAGCAGAGCCTGACATGAAGATTTGTGTACAGTGATTTGTCGAAGTGTGACCTCCAGGGTAACAGGTAAGGGAGAAGGAGAGCAGGATAGGGAATGAGGTCAACAAGGGTGCTGCCTCCAGCAATCCCCGCAGTGTCCAGCTCCTGCCTGATCCCACCAGGGTCTCTGAGGGCAGTAGGGTACACCCCAGAGGCTGTCTGGACCCGTCAAGAAAGCTGAGCTTTCTTCTGGCCCATCATTGATTAACGGTTGTGGTGGGGCTGAACCAGCCTCAGATTTGCTCCTTGATCAGCTTCCATGGACCCTGACACTTCTAATGTTCAAGTTAGCTGTAGTGGGGACCTTTGGTGGGACCAGGGTGACACCCAGTGGTGATCTTGGGATATGGCACACAGACATTTCCAAATTTGAGACAGCAGTCCCGGTTGTGAGCGTACTTTGTAGCATTCGGAACCCTCACTGTCAGGGCCACTTCCTTGCGGGGACTCTCCAACCCCACCTCTTTCTTCCAACACGCACAGTCTTAACATCTGCTTGTTACCTGGCATAGATAGGGGGAGTAATACACCTTTACTGCTGACCTTACAATAAATTCAACTGATCTGAAAATTCACACTTAGGGGAAGCTGGCATTTCACTTTCAGACCCATTTTGTATGTTTCTCTGCAGAGCTTATAGACTGTTTTAGTTTATTTAATTCATTAATAGAAAAGCCGCAATAGCGCCTTGAGCTGGGAGAGCAGAAGCTCCTGGAGGAAACAATTAACACGACTCCCAGCCGCCTCTAGGGGCGCCATGGAGTAGCTGAAAGATAGAGGACTCAGTGTTCTAAATCCTTGACTTACAAAGCAGGAGAGCAGGGATCTGCAACTAGACCGCCTGGCTTCCAGCGCAGAAGCTGTCCAGGACACCGTGCTGAAGTACAAATTAGAAAAACAAAATTTGGTTTCTACTTCATCTAACACGGTAGTTCTCTACTGGTGGTGATTTTGAACTCATGCCCCTGCCCCCTACTGGGAACATTTGGCAATGTCTAGGAACATCCTCCCCCGCCACTTTGGGGGGTGGAGGGGCAGAGGGAGAGGGAGAGAGAGAGGGAGATAATTATAAGCAGACTCCACACCCAGGGCAGAGCCCAATGCCGAGTTCGATCTCACGACCCTGAGAGCATGACTTGAGCGGAAATCAAGAGTCGGACACTTAGCGGACTGAGCCACCCAGGCGCCCGAGACATTTTTGATTGTTACAACGGGGGAGGGAGGGCACCACTGACATCGACTGGGTAGAGGCCAGTGATGTTGCTGAACATGCTAGCTTGCACAAGAGTGCCCCCAACCAAGAACGTTCCAGATCTAAATGTGCGTAACGTCCGGGTGGAGAAAGCCTACTCGCAGGGGTGTTATTAATCAGCAGGGGCATTATGAATGAGTGACAAATGCTAGGAAGGTCTAAGCAATTACCCAGATGTGTTTTTGTTTTTGTTTTTTTAATAATTTTTAAAAAATAATCTCTACCCTCAGTGTGGGGCTCAAACTCACCACCCCGAGATCAAAAGTCACAGGCTCTATGGACTGAGCCAGCCAGGCACCCTGTTTTCTAAATTGTAATGAACTGTTAGAGCTGGGTTATCCTGACACACAGATGCCACAGCTTCTGGAGCAATGACAGCACAGAGAGAACCTCCATTTTGCAATCAGCTTGTTACAAATGAGCATCAGCAATTCCTTTTCTTCATAATTTGAAACACCGTCCTTTTGCTTCATGCTCTAGCTGTGCATGGCCTCGCTCTGGTGTAACATTTCACCAAATGCCCTTCATCAGCTCCAGGAAGGTTCAGGGCTAGTGAAGGGCTGACACATGATGGGGACTGAAGGCTGTTTTGCATTTCTTCCTACAGCCCTTTCCGTCTCCTCTAGGAGATTGCTTAATTGCTTTTCAAACAACTATCATGTCTTCCTAGCTTTACAGCTTCTTCCAGAAGATGATTACAATGTCCCATTATTTTTCAAGCAAAAATAGTGCTTCCTAACCCCTCAGTAATGTATGCACTGTCAATTTCAATAGCATCAGCTGTCTTTACCCCACATGAATCTCTTTTCCCCTTTATTCTCCTCCTTTGCCATTGTCATCCTGTTTAACCTTTCTTGGGAAAGCTTCCTAAGCACACAGATATATTTATGGAGTATCTGTACATTTGTGGATACAGTTGAGGGGGAGCAGAATATATCACCCCAAAATGTGTCACTTGGCGTATTGATTATTTTGAATTAAAGTTACTTAAGAAAGAGCCCATGCAAGAAGGACACTCTGACCCTCCTCTGTCCCCCTGAAAGCAGGAAATAAATTCCCCATGTGAAGGATACCCTCCCTGCCCCTGGAGGGGAGGCATCCTGATCACAGAGATAGAGAATTCAGGGTGGGGAAATCTGCGTAAACAAACCTGGTTACCGCCTCCCAAACTAGCTGCCTCAAACCCAAACCACCTGGTTTTGTCAGTTTTTCACAAATTATTGTTTCTTTGTCTAAAAGGCAAAAAGTTGCCAGCTTTGGTCATCTCACACCTCAGTGAGGTCCTACGTGTACAAAATTAAATCTGTTTTTCTCCTGTTAATCTGATTTACGTCAATTCAGTTATTTTTCCTTTGTTCAGGCAAAGAACATAGAAGGTAAGAATGAAAATGTTTTCCTCCCCCACACCATTAAAACTTGAACTCTGCGCTTTGAGCCTAATGTCGACATTTCTCATTCTTTGGAGCAAGAATTTACTTAAACATTAATGACTATATGTGTGATGTACTTCTTAGTACACACTTCAGTTCTGAGAAGGGGGGAGAGATACCATACAGCTCTCATCTATTAGAACTGTGGGTTGTTTAAAAGAGGTATGTAATTGGAGATCTAAAGCCTAATTGGAAATGTGTTACTTTATCTCATACCCAAAGCTTAAAAGAATGTAGATTTTGGAAGGAAGCCAAATTTAACCCCCACTTCTTATGGCTCACAACCTTGAATGGGGCTTGTGAAATTTTTTTTTTTGAAGTTGCTAATGAATTTAAGTTTAAAAGAAAGAAAGCATTCCTGCCCTTCTGTTCAAAACCTCCTGCCCTCATGTGACATAGTATCGCTTTTTTTTTTGTATTACATTATTACATTTTCAAAATGGACACTCTGAGCAACAGGAAGGTACACAAAGGTTAAAATACACACGAGGGGTGGGCGCCTGGGTGGCTCAGTGGGTTAATGCCTCTGCTTTCGGCTCAGGTCATGATCTCAGGGTCCTGGGATCGAGGCCCGCATCGGGCTCCCTGCTCAGTGGGGAGCCTGCTTCCCCCTCTCTCTCCCTGCCTGCCTCTCTGCCTACTTGTAATCTCTCTCCCTCTGTGAAATAAATAAAAAATAAAATAAAATAAAAATCTTTAAAATACACACGAGGGGTTGGAATTTGAGTATGGGTGCTCCAGATCTCACATTCCTGGGGGTCTGGACAAGGAAAGGGCACCTACAAGGTGAAAGAACCAAGTGAGTTGTTAATGAGCTGAATTAACATTAGGCAAGCACCAGAAGATGCCTCCATCTCCTGACTTAGGGCTTCTGGGGCAGAGGCTGGATGGAGAGTGTGGCTCAGAATGGCAGGTCTGCGTAAGGTTTCCTGGTTCCTGCTGCCCTGAGTCTCAGTCACTCCGGGTCTGTGGCACAGGATGCAGCTAGCCATGGGACAAATAGCAGATCCCACTCCAGTGTAGATGGAGAAGTTACCACAATAGAGAGGAAGAAGAGCAGATGCTCTTGACACCTGGTCCAAGACAATTTCATCTCTGCCTGATAACCTTTATAGTCCCTAGAGTTTGCTCTCACCTTTCTTTTCTTTCTTTCTTTCTTTCTTTCTTTCTTTCTTTCTTTCTTTCTTTCTTTCTTCCTTCCTTCCTTCCTTCCTTCCTTTCTTTCTTTCTTCTTTCGTTTAAAGCTTTTATTTATTTATTTGTCAGAGGGAGAGAGAGCACAAACAGGAGGAGTGGCAGGCAGAGGGAGAAGCAGTCTCCCTGCTGAGCAAGGAGCCAGATGTGGGACTCGATCCCAGGACCTTGGGATCATGACCTGAGCTGAAGGCAGGCACTTAACTGACTGACGGACCCAGGCATCCCTGCTCTCCTCTTTCAAGGCAGTCTGGAAGTACCAAGGCATTAACACCTGCTGGGAGAAGCCTATAGTCAATGACTGACAGGGGTTGTTGTATAATATATCAGCACCCCCATCCTTGGAGGGGTTAACTCTTAGATGCATACAATACACTGTCTCCCAGATGTGCCAAGTGAACTTAGTTTCAGGTGCCCAGAGGGATGGCATTTTTTTTTAAAGATTTTATTTATTTATTTGACAGAGAGAGAGAGATCACAAGGAGGCAGAGAGGCAGGCAGAGAGAGAGGAGGAAGCAGGCTCCCCACCAAGCAGGGAGCCCGATGCGGGCCTCGATCCCAGGACCTTGAGATCATGACCTGAGCCGAAGGCAGAGGCTTTAACCCACTGAGCCACCCAGGCGCCCGAGGGATGGCATTCTTGATAGAACCCCCTCTGTGCCTGTCTTGTCTTCCCCACCTCCCTTTCCCATGCCCCCACTCTGATCTCTGGAATCATCTCCCCAAGGAATTACTTCTGCACTTATATCCTTGTTGCAGGGCCTATTTCTAATGCAAGACAAAACATATGTCTGGTTCTGTCCTGAGCAGGCAGGCCCTGTGCAAGGAAGCTAGACACAGAGCAGCAGGTGGGAAGAAGGCTTGGCATGCAGAGGTGAGCAGGAGACAAAGCAGGGCCATACGCCCAGGCCCCCATCCACTCGCAGAACGTGGATCATTGAGGGTCCTGGGGTCTGACCCATACGATTTGTAATCCCTACCTCCTTGGGAAGGAGATGGTGGGAGGCAGAGTGGTCAAAGTTTGAGATTTCGCTCAGGTTCCCATCCTACCCCACCCCTGGGAAAAAAAGAGAAAAGCCCAGACAAAAGGATTCCCTTTGCCCCCACCTCTCAGATTTGTCTCTGGCTCTTCCCTTGTCCGTGTGTCGAACACTCCAGGCTGCCCTTGCTCAGGACAACTCCCAAGCTCACCTCCCTGCAGAACGGTGGACTATATTATTCACTTCTAGTTCACAGTCAAAGCTGCTTGTGCAGCTCACATTCTCAGTCACCCCTCCTCGCTTTCGGATTCATCCTGCTGGGACTTAACTATTCAAACAAAACAACTCTTAAATTCTTCCACTTCCTGGTATGAACAGGACTCAGAGCTCTGAAAAACTTGTAGTGCAGCCTTTCTGGTGTATTTTATTAAAAGGTAAGATTATGCTCGAAGCAAAGGTTAGGCAAACATTTGCTGAACGCTTCAGTCCTCAACAGGCTGGGAACATTTCCTCGAGTCAGAAGCTGAGTAAAATGGCGGCCAGGTTAAGAAAGGTCTTTACTTAAAGGTCAAGCCAAAATATAATGGGAAAGATAAAAACAGTTGGAAACAGTCTTCTTCTTCTTCTTCTTTTTAAGGGAGACTGTACTGGTTCTAAATGGGGATTTGTTTCTGCTTTCAAAGTTACAAAAGTTCACAGTTTTAGAAACACAATTATTCTCTGAGACAAATGTGTAATTGAAGGAGTGCTGTGAGACTGGCCTCAAATTTAAACAGGAGGGAAATTTTGAAGCACTTGGAGATGCCGTCCTCCCCTTCCCAGCATGACCCAACCAAGGGCTCTGCTCCTTCATGGCCCCTGCTCCCTACATGCTCTGTCCAGATTGCTAGGCCCAGGGTCCCATTTCTCAAAGGGATGGGTGACAGGTGGATTGGGGACTAGAGTAGCTATTCTTTTTTTTTTTTTTATGAGAGTGAGAGAGAGAATGTAAGCAATGGGGAGAGGGGCAGTGAGAGAGGAGCAGAGAGGACCTTAAGCGGGCTCCATGCTGATACAGGGCTCGATCTCACGACCCTGAAATCATGACCTGAGCCCAAATCAAGAGTCAGATGCTCAACCGACCGAGCCACCCAGGCACCCCTAGAGTAGCTATTTTTGTACCTGTTATGGTCCAGATACTTGACCTTGCATAGGTGTAACCAGTGCAATGTCCTTCTGCCAGAGGGAGGGATGCCAGAGGCTGGCAGGTTACTGGGGAGAGCACCCAGGTTTGGGAAGCTCCCCAATTGTCCTAAATCCCCAAATGCAGGAGACTGCCAGTATTTGGGACAGGCTCCAGGCCATGCATCCTTATTTCATAATCATTATTATTTCATTATTTCATTATTGTAATTTCACATCAATCAGTCAATTATTTCATAATCATAAATCACCATTTAAGCTGCTGAGACTTGGGTTACTTGCAGCTCAATGAATTCCTAACTGATAAGCTTGCTGTTGCCGGAACCACACATGTGTGTGGCCCATGCTCAGTTATCCAAGTAACAACTTGGGTGTGTGTTCTAAACGAAGGAGACTGAGAAGCCTGGAGAGAACCATAAAGAACAGAATCTTAGACAAAGTAAGTACTGCAGGGTAGTCTGAGAAGGATAATTTTAATTTCTTCATTTTGGAAAAAAAAGAGAGAGAGAGAGAAAAGATCCATAAAATGTACTCAGAGGATCAAATGGTTATTAGAGAGAAAACTTTGGAAAATGCTGAGTGGTAATATTTCTAACCCAAGTTAATAACTTGCTGGAAACCTAAGAGGAAGGCATTTCATCTTAGCTTTGCCATTAAGCACAAAGCTGAAGCTCTCGGAACGTGATTTATAGCCCTCAGAGCTCCATAGATTTCATTACAAAGTACTAAATAAAACTTGGCACCCCTCAAGGTGTCCCATAGCCTGGGATATGAAGAGATAAGGGGCTTTGCCAAGGTCAGCCTGTAGGCAGCAGGGAGCCCCCAGATATGAATTGGTTAAAGAAGAAACACAGCACACATACACCATGATATGGGTAGTTGGTATAAACGCTGTTTGAATTTCATGCCTGCTGTGGCAGACTGTAATTTCCAAAGATGGTCCCATTGACAAGTTCTTCTTAGAATGGACATAGACCTTCTCCCATCAAGAGGCGCGGGGAGTCTCTCTCCCCAGCTTTGCACCTGCTGGGCCTGTGACTATGATGGAGGGGTGGGTCAGAAAGGACAACTTTCATTGGCCCTCCCGGGATCCTTGACCTGGGGATCCCACTGCCAGCCACATAGGAAGGCCACCATCGATGTTCTGGCCACAAACCTAGCCACGCGTCCACACTGACCAGCCATCATCAGTATCAGCAGCAGCAGACATGGGAGTGAGTGAGGCGTCAGAGGATGGCAGCCCAGCCATGAGCTTTGAGCAGCTCTGGTGGAACCATGTGGTGCAGAGAGGAGCTGTCCCCATCCAGAACATCCCAAACCACAGGTTCCCTGGCAAAAAACGTTATTTTAAAACACTAAGGCTAGGAGCTGGCTAGGCCTGGGAGAGTACTACTAACAAGAGTGGCTAGGATATCACTCATGACGGAGAATGTACCTGAAGGCACAGAGTCCACCAATGCATTAGCTGATCGAAGTGACTACAGGAAGGCACAGCTCTGGGTCTTCACAAAGCCTCAATCTGGCATGACGCCTGACTTTGTAGGGACGATTTGGCAGAAATACTGTCCGTGGTTCTGGCCTTGACCTTCACATGGTCCTGGTTTCACTTTCCCTGTTGGTGGCTTTGTTAGAAACGATTCAGGATGAAAGTCAAGGGATATTTGACAGAGACCACCAGTGGGTTCCCCAACTCTCTTTTCTCCTTCTTCCTTTAGGAGCAAGTTTCTGAATTTGAGCAGCGCATAGACCGCTTAGAATAAAGATTCCCACCGCAGGTGCATGTCACGTGCCACACCAGGCCTCCGTGGTCCAGCCAGTCCTGCTGCCCTGGTGGACACGATCTGAGCACCTGTCTTCTTCATTGCTTTCTCCTCTCTGTCATATTCATTTTCCCCTGCTTCTTTCTTAATGGAAAGAAAAATACGCATAACCTAAAATTCACCATCTTAACCGTTTTTAAGTGTATAATTCAGAGTGTTTAGCACATTCACAGTGTTGTTCAATTGTAATTACAATCTAATTTTGGAGCATATCACACACAAGAGAATCCCTGTACCAGTGAAGCAGTAGTTTCCCGTTCTGCCCTGCCCCAACTTTTCGCAAACAAGATGCTTTCTGTCTCTGTGGGCTTGCCAATTCTGGATGTTTTCTATCAGTGGAATTATATAATGTGTGGCATTTTGTTGCTTGGATTTTTCACTTAGCACAATATTTTCAGGATTTATCCATGTTTTAGCGTGCATTGGTATTTTCTTTCTTTTTTAGTGCTGTGTAGTATTCTATTATACAGAGATAAAACACATTTTATTTATCTGTTGATAATTAAAGGACATAATTAAAGATAATTACATTATCTGTTGATAATTAGAGTTAAAGGACATTGAATTTGTTTCCACTTTGGGGCTTATATGAATATTCATGTACAAGTGTCTGTGTGGACATATGCTTTCATTTCTCTTGGGTATAATCATAGGTCTTATAATCATACTACGTTTAGCTTTTTGACAATAGCCTAAATGTTTTTCACAGTGGCTGTACCATTTTACTTTATGACCAGCAATGTATTAGCATTCCAATTTCTGCACGTCCTTTCTAACACTTATTGTTGTTATTCTTATTCTTATTCTCATTATTCTTATAGTATAGCCATCCAAATATATGTGAAGGGGGATTTTGTTGTGGTTTGGTTTGTATTTCCCTTATAACTAACACTATGAAGCATCTTTTCATGTGCTTATTTGCCACTTGTCTATCTTCTCTAGAGAAATATTCAAGGGTTGCACTCAATTTTCACTTGAGTTGTTTATAGTTTTGTAGGGTTTTTTCCCCCTGATATTCTGGTTTCTGGACTCTTAGCAGATACACGATTTGCAATTATTTTCTCCCATTATGTGGGTTGTCTTTAATATTTATTAGTAGTGTCCTTTGAGGCACCAAAGTTTTCCATGTTAATGAGTCAAATTTATCTCTTTTCTTTGTTATTGTTTGCGCTTTGGTGTCATACTTAAGAAACCGTGACCTAATACAAGATCATGGAGATTTAGACTTATGTCTATGGTATAAAAAAAAAAAAACAACCAGCTAGTTTGGGTTGCTGCATAGGTAGTTTATAGTATGACAAACTTGTTCACACCCAGTGTTTGGACATTTATTTTATTTTTTTTTCAGTGTTTGGACATTTAAATCAGGACCTGAGTTTAGGATTTGTGCCCCCAAGTTCTCACTTTGTTTTCCTGGGGCACCTTTTAAAACACCCACTTTGAGTTGAGCCCACAAAAGTTAGTGATTTCTACCCTAACCACCTTGTGAATAATAGGTGCTTTTGCTACCCTGTTCTCTCTCTCTTGCTCACTCGTGACCTGGGATGGAGGACTGTCCTTCCCCCAGCTCACTGCACACCCCTGCTCCTATTTCTGGGACATGTAAGTAATTAATATTGTGACTTTAATTTCTTTGTGTGAGTGTACTGAACCTACTATCAATCAAAAAGGCCCCTGGGGATTTCATTTCCCCAAAGTGGAAACTCAGATTCTGAGGAAGTTCCTGGCTGACCCTGTGTTGATATCTTGTGACTCCCCATTCACTAGGTCATAATCCGCATATTTTTCATTTCATACACCAGCTTTAGGCCCTCTCCCAACCCAATTTCCTTTTGAATTTTATCTCTTACATTTGGATCTTTAATCCATTTTAGTTAATTTTTGTATATGGTGTGAGGTAGGAGTCCAAATTCATTCTTTTGCATGTAGATATTCACTGTCCCAGGATTATTTGTTGAAAATAATATTCTTTCCCCACTGAATGATCCTGGGACTCTTGTTGTAAATCAGTTTGCTATAGACATTCGAGTTTATTTCCGGACTCTCAGTTTTATTCCATTGATCTATATATCTACCTTTATGCCGCTAATAGTTTTGATCACTGTATCTTTAAAGTAAGTTTTTTTTTTAAAGATTTTATTTATTTATTTCACAGAGGGAGAGAGATCACAAGGAGGCAGAGAGGCAGGCAGAGAGAGAGAGGGGGAAGCAGGCTCCCCACTGAGCAGGGAGCCCGATGCGGGCCTCGATCCCAGGACCCTGAGATCATGACCTGAGCCGAAAGCAGAGGCTTTAACCCACTGAGCCACCCAGGCGCCCTAAAGTAAGTTTTGAAATCAGGAAGTGTGAGTCCTCTAACTTTGTTTTTCTTTCTTAAGATCATTTTACCTGTTTGGATTACCCTATAATTTTGTACAAAATTTAGGATCAGCTTGTCTATTTCTGTCAAAAATGCAGTCTGGGTAATTCAGTTGGTTAAGTGTCTGCCTTTGGATCAGGTCCTAATCCCAGAGTCCTGGGATCCAGTTCAGTTTTGGGCTCTTTGCTCAGCAGGGAGCCTGCTTCTCCCTCTGCCTGGCATTCGCCCTGCTTGTGATGTCTTTCTCTCTGACAAATAAGTGAATAAAATCTTTTTAAAAGGTGTGGTTGGAATTTTGATAGGAATCAAATATGTAGATCAGTCATGGTAGAGTTGCCTTCCTAAGAATATGAAATCTACCAATCCATGACCATGAGTTTTTTGCCCCTTTAAGTACATCTTTCTTTAATTTTCTTAAACAATATTTTATAATTTCAATGTGAACGTTTTTCAATTCCTTGGTTATTTATTCCTAAGTATTTTATTTTTTCGATGCTATTAAAAACGAAATTATTTTCATAATTTTATTTTGGTTTGTTCATTGCAAGTATATTAAAAAATTGATCTTATATCCTGCAACTTTGCCAAGGTCATTTACTAACTTGAACAATTTGTTCACGAATTTTTTAAAAAGTGTTTCTATATGTAACGTCATGTCTTTTGCGAGAAGAGTTTTGTTTTTTCCTTTCTAATCTGGATATGGCTAGTACCCTGTTTATTTCTTGCCTTCTTGGCCCTGGCTAAACTTCTAGTACATTGAATAGAAGTGGGGAGAGTAGACATTTTTGTCTTTTTCCTGATCTTGCAGGGAGAACATTCAGTTTTTCTCACCATTAATCATGATGTTAGCCGTGGGCTTTTCACTGAATAGTCTTTATTAGTTAAAAAGTTTCCTTTCTATTCCTAAATTGCTGTCTATTTTTATAATGAGAGAGTATGGTATTCTGTCAAATACCATAATACCAAATACCATTTTTTTCCTGCCTCAATTGGGATGATCATGCTACATTTTCCTTCATTCTATAAATGTAGTATATTTCACTGATAGATTTTTGTAATGTTGAATCACTCTTGCATTTCTGGAGTAAATCCAATTGGGCATGGTGTATAATTATCTTCATATGCTGCTGAATTCAGTTTGCTAGCATTTTGGGGTTTTTTTTGTTTGTTTGTTTTTTTAAAGATTTTATTTATTTATTTGACACAGAGAGAGAGATTAGAAGTAGGCAGAGGGGCAGGCAGAGAGAGAGGAGAGAGGAAGAAGCAGGATCCCTGCCAAGCAGAGAGCCCGATGTGGGCCTCGATCCCAGGACCCTGGGATCATGACCTGAGCCGAAGGCAGAGGCTTTAACCAACTAAGCCACCCAGGCGCCCAGTTTGCTAGCATTTTTTTAAGGACTTTTGCATCGATATTTATAAAGATATTGGTGTATAGTTTTCTTTACTTGTGGTGACTTTTTCTTGGTATCAGAATAATTCTGGTTTCATTGACCGAATCAGGAAGTGTTTACTCCTCTTAATTTTTTAGAAGATTTTGAGAAAAACTAATGTTCATTATTCTTTAAATATTTAGTAGCAATCACCAATGTAGTCCTCTAGTCCCAACCTTTTCTTTGTTGGAAGTTTTGTGTTTTTTTAAACGATTCAATCTCTATAACAGTTGTAGGTCTATTTGGATTTTACATGGTTTCTTCAGTTAGTTTTGGTAGTGTGGGTTTCTTGGAATTTATCCATTTCATTTACGTTATTTAACTCAGGTCATGATCCTAGAGCCCTGGGAGGGAGCCCCACTTTGGACTGCTCTTCCCTCTCCCTCTGCCTGTCCACCTTCCCCTCTCATGTGCTCTCTCGCGCTTTCTCAAATAAATAAATAAAATCATTAAAAATAAAAAGAAATGAAAATTGAGGAAGAAGAGAATCTGCTGGGAGAGAGATACTTTGGTGGCCACCATCTGTCTCCTCCTGTAAAGGTGCAGACTAGACCCTCTATCACACTGTGCTTGGATGCCCCTGGCCACTTGCTCGCTCTTTTGCTAACATGCAACAGCAGGTTTTCAGGAAAAAAAGCAATAACCTTTATGCATTGCTTCAAGTTTTATTCCATGTGTAGATTTTTTTAAAGCTAATTATTAAAGATTATATTAAAATCTTACTTTATGTTTTCTAGCACCTTTGACATGATTTTAGAAACACTTAATAATATTTTCATTCCCATAATCCCCTTTGTGCTATCTGGAAGTGGATCCTTGTACCTCCTAAATTATTTTGTTCTCCAACAGGGTTTCTGCTGAAAAACTGGAGTTTGATAATTCATTCCTTTCACTCGTTTATAAAATTTTTGCTACAGTTATTGCTAAAACCTGAGTTAATGGAGATGTTCACATAATAGGTGTGCCCATCAACTAAATAGTGAGGTCTTATTTGAAAATCTTTCAAAAATAAATACTCTTTAAACAAATTCAGAATATATTTACTGAAAACCTATTACATGCCAGACACTGTCCAGGCTCCAGAGAAGCAGCAAAGAAGAGAGAGCCTCTGTCCTCATGGAGCTTCCATTCTCATGAGGAAAGACAGATAAAAAAAGAAATATTAAATATTTGGGACACCTGGGTGGCTCAGTGGATTAAGTGTCTGCCTTTGGCCCAGGTCATTATCTCAGTGTCCCAGGATCAAGCCCCATATTTGGCTCCCTGCTTAGCAGGGAACCTGCTTCCCCCTATCCTTCCCACTCATGCTCTCTCCCACTATCTCTTTCTTTCTCTCTCTCTCTCTCTCTCTCCCTCAAAAAAAAAAAACAAAACAAAAAAACCCCCCAAAAAACCAAACAAACCCACCGACTTTAAAAAATATAAAAATTTAAAGAAAGACATATTAAATATTTGATTTCAAGTCAGGCAGCCTAAGCATTTGAAGGGGAGAAAAAAGGTAGGACAAAGGAATAGTAGAAAATGCTTGTGAGTAGTCAGAGACATCATCTCTGAAAAATTTCACTGCTATTTGAACAGAAGCATTGGAATCAGGCACACAGATAACTGCATGCTGAGCATCCAAGGTAGAAGACAAAGCAAGGGCCAAGGTGGAGGAGGAATCCTGATGGCTGTGGCTGGAGTGGGAGGGTCAGGAGGACTGAAGGTAGAGAGTCAGAGGCGAAGGAAATGCGTTACTAACCAGGAACTGGATCATGTAGGGTCTTGTAGACCATGGTAAGAATTCTGGATTTCATGAGATGGGACGGGCCTAAAAATAATTCCTTCAGGATGGAAAGGAAAAAGTTGGTAGAGGTATTAATGAAACAAGAATAGTCAGGTGTAGATAACTGAATGAGAGCTCATCATTCTCTCTACTTCTGTGTATCTCTACACACATTTTATTATTTTTATTTTGTTATTATTTGCCCCAGGGGTACAGGTCTGTGAATCATCAAGCATACACCTTTCACAGCACTCACCATAGCACAAACCCTTCCCAATGTCCATAACCCATCCACCCTATCCCTACCCTCCCACCCCCCAGTAACCCTCAGTTTGTGTCATGAGATTAAGAGTCTCTTATGGTTTGTCTCCTTCCCCATCACATCTTGTTTCATTTTTTCCCTCCCTACCTCCCATGACCCCCTTCACTGCCCCTCAAACTCCTCATATCAGAGATATCATATGATAATTGTCTTTCTCTGACTGACTTATTTCACTTAGCATAATACTCTCTAGTTCCATCCCGTGGTTGCAAATGGCAAGATTTCATTTCTTTTGATGGCTGCATAGTATTCCATTATATATATACCACATCTTCTTTATCCATTCATCTGTTGATGGACATCTAGGTTCTTTCCATAGTTTGGCTTTTGTGGACATTGCTGCTATAAACATTTGGGTGCACGTGCCCCTGAGGATCACTACATTTGTATCTTTAGGGTAAATACCCAGTAGTGCAATTGCTGGGTCATAGGGTAGCTCTATTTTCAACTTTTTGAGGAACCTCCATATTGTTTTCCAGAGTGGCTGCACCAGCTTGCATTCCCACCAACAGTGTAGCAGGGTTCCCCTTTCTCTGCATCCTCGCCAACATCTGTCGTTTCCTGACTTGTTGATTTTAGCCATTCTGACTGGTGCGAGGTGATATCTCACTGTGGTTTTGATTTGTATTTCCCTGATGCCAAGTGATGTTGAGCACTTTCTCCTGTGTCTGTTGGCCACATGGATGTCTTCTTTGGAGAAATGTCTGTTCATGTCTTCTGCCCATTTCTTGACTGGGTTATTTGTTTTATGGGTGTTGAGTTTGAGAAGCTCTTTATAGATTTTGGATACTAGCCCTTTATCTGATATGTCATTTGCAAATATCTTCTCCCATTCTGTCAGTTGTCTTTTGGTTTTGTTGACTGTTCCCTTTGCTGTACAATATGTTTTAATCTTGATGAAGTCCCAATAGTTCATTTTTGCCCTTGCTTCCCTTGCCTTTGGTGATGTTCCTAGGAAGAAGTTGCTGCAGCTGAGGTTGAAGAAGTTGCTGCCTGTTTACACATATTTTTTAAAAAATGATTTTAATTATTTATTTGAGAGAGAGCATGAGCAGGTGGGAGGAGGGGCTGGGAGAGGGAAATCAGGCTCCCCACTGAGCACGGAGCCCAATGAGGGGTTTGATCTCAGATCACGACCTGAGCCGAAATCAAGAGTCAGCTGCTTAACCAACTGAGCCACCCAGGCACCCTTCTTTATACATTTTCTTAAAATAATTTTTAAAGTGTTAGATGAGAGAACTCACAAATCAAGCCTATCCCATTCAGAATCTTTATTACTGTTTGTTTTTAATTAATTTGATAATTATATAACTATTAATTTTTTCCTTCTGCTTCTTTAGTTTACCCTTCTTATTTTTGTGTTGGGTGTTCAGTTAACTTATTTTACTTTTTTTCATTTTCTCGAATGTATTTAATAAAAATTTTTTCTTTTCTTTTAAGATTTTATTTATTTATGACAGAGAGAGATAGTGAGAAAGGGAACACAAGCAGGGGGAGCAGCAGGCAGAGGGACAAGCAGGCTCCCTGCTGAACAGGGTGGGGGGGTGGGATATGGGGCTCGGTCCCAGGACCCTGGGATCATGACCTGAGCTGAAGGCAGACACTTAACAACTGAGCCACCCAGGTGCCCCAATAAAATTTTTTTTCTGATAGCTCCTTTAGCTATATTGTATAGATTCTGATATGTCATTAGAGATTACTCTTGTATTTGAGAAATTTTGCAGTTTCTCTCATTACTTCAGCATTGTGTGGCTTTTTTAACTTTTCAAGGGGAATGAGGTTTTTTTTTTTTTTTGGCTTGTTACTAATTTCCAGTTTTATTGCACTGTGGTCAGAAATCACCATTTATATAATCTCTGTATGGGGGAATTTATTAAAGATTCTATTGTGATTCAAGAGATGATCAAATTTTATGTCTTTCATGACATTTGAAAAGGTGTGTTCTCTATTATGGAGTTCAGAGTTCATTATATACCTGCCACTTCTACCTTATCGATGAGATGATGTTTAGAATTTTTAGATCCTTCTTAAGTTTTATTGGTTCCCCTGCTCAGTCTTAATCAGAGAGAGGTGTGTTTAACATTCCTATTCTCCTAGGTTTCTGTGTGCTTTTACTTTTATCTCTGATAGCTTCTAGTTTATGATACTTACAGGATGTTTTGGGGTATAGCCATTAATAACTCTTATGCATTCCATCATGATTTGTAGTCTCTAGAAATATATTTCATAGAAGTTTTTGAGTCTTAATTTTACTTTATCAGATAAATCACTCTTATATCCCCTTCTTTCTTATTTCTCTTTGCGTGTTGTATCTCTCTATCATTTTACTTTGAATCTTTTAGAATCTTTGCATTTTAAGTGTGTGCCTTTTTTTAAAAGATTTTATTTATTTATTTGACACAGAGAGAGAGATTACAAGTAGGCAGAGAGGCAGGCAGAGAGACAAGGAGAGGAGGAAGCAGGCTCCCTGTGGAGCAGAGAGCCCGATGCGGGCCTCGATCCCAGGACGCTGAGATCATGACCTGAGCCGAAAGCAGAGGCTTTAACCCACTGAGCCACCCAGGCGCCCAAGTGTGTGTCTTTTTTTTATGATTTATTTATTTGAGAGAGAGAGAGAGCAGAGGGGAGGGGCAGAGGAGAGGGGGAAGGAGTCTTAGGCAGACTCCGTGCTGAGTGCAGAGCTCCACGCAGGGCTCTATCTCATGACCCTAAGATTACACCTGAGCAGAAACCAAGAACTGAATGCTCAACCAACTGTGACACACAGGTGCCCCAAGGGGGTGTCTTACACAAATTATGGGCTTGTTGTCTTTTGATAGTTCATCTGACATCTCTTTTAATTGGGAGTTAAGCCCATTTTCATTTAGGAATATGATTAGTATGTGTGGTCTCAGTTATGTTCGGTCACTTAGGAAGAAAGAAATGATCAATCAAAGTGTAGCTTCTTCTTGGACTGAAATCCACACACCTTTGTGGTAGTAAGGCAGCTACTTTTGCTGGGCATGGGGAAGGAGGAAAGTGGTATTCTAGAGACTGCAATCCTTGAACCGTGCTGTGGACAATGCCAAGACTGGTGGAGGGATAGTAGCAGAGTGTAGAGGGTGAAGGAATGATGGTGTGGTGTGGTTAATATCTAGTCACCTTTCTTACACAGCAATAGAATTTTTATTTGGACAAATTAGAAATATGATCACCCACATAGTGACTCTTACTTCCTAGCCTCCCTTGCAATTAGACATGGTGACATGACTAAATCCTAGACAATGGGATGTGAGTAAATTAGATGTGTGCAGCTTTTAAGCCTTTCTTTAAATGTAAGGGCCATGCCCTCCATCCTCCATCCCATTCCCCCTTTCTCCTTTCATTTTGGCTAAAATACAGATGAGATACCATAATGCAGAGCGTGCGTCTTGGATCACAATCTAAAATCTGCTACTTGAGGATGGCTCAGATTTTTGACATTATTGGGGTGCCCTACCGACTCTGAATCCCTGATCTGGATGTTTATATGTAAAAGAAATAAGCTCCTGTGTTGTTAAGCCACCACATTTTCTGGGCACCTGATGAAGGCAGTCTAATGCAGATGCTCTTAACTAAGAGTACACAGACCTGTGGGCATTCCCTCCAGTCCTGTGAAGGGCAGTGTGGAAGCTGGAGGAGGAGCAGCTTCCTGGGATCAGGACCCCTTCAATTCAGCATATAAAGGTTTCCATCTGAGTGCAGAAGACTGAGCCCTCTCTTATGTCTTTCTTCAATCTGAGATGCCCATTGCAATGTTAGATAAATATAAAAGAGGATACGAGTCCAGCCAGCAGTTGATGAATGATGTAAATTTCTATATGTTGGATAGAAAATGAAGGAGAAAACTGAGTGGACAAAATCACAGCCAGAGTAAGTGGAGAGGGGCTCCCCAGAAGAACCCTAGATAGGTTCTATATTCAGAGATGGTGGGCACCAGAGAATGTGAGGGTGAGAAGTGGGGATGAAAACAAGAAGACTAGTTAACAATTACATCACAAATAGTCCGTCTTTACTCCCCACCCTCTCCCCTACCTATTCAGAGTTCAGTCATCCCAGTGTTTACCCTCCCTCACACCAGGCATATAATCAGGTTTCTCTCGAAAGGAATTGGACAGTAAGTGAAAAGATAACTAGGAAAACTGGGGCAGATGTTCATTCTCAGAATAAATATATACTTATTATGACATCTGGAGTAGTATGACAAATGGGCTTAACTCCCAATTAAAAGAGATGTCAGATCTTATGTATTATTTATGTCTTATGTATTATATGTATTATTTTCGCTCCAGGGTTTGGTGGATACTAGGTCTCATGTATATTCACTGAGTTACCAGCCACCTTTCCTTTATTTCAAAAATAATAAATCCAGGGGCACCTGGGTGGCTCAGTGGGTTAAAGCCTCTGCCTTTGGCTCAGGTCATGATCTCAGGGTCCTAGGATTGAGCCCTGCATCAGGCTCCCTGCTCAGCAGGGAGCCTGCTTCCTCCTCTCTCTGCCTGCCTCTCTGCCTACTTGTGATCTCTCTCTCTCTGTCAAATAAATAAATAAAAATCTTTTTAAAAAAACCAAAATAATAAATCCAATAAAATAACTGGATTAATAAAATCCAATCATTAATAGACATTGGAAGAAAACCTGTAGCATGCAAGAGAAGGATTGAGAGTAATAGAGGAGCTATTAGTAGGAGAAAAAAATGCCATTATTAAAACTGAAGACTATCCAGTTTTCATATTACTGTTAGTATTACTGTGAGAGAAAGCAGAGGTGACATTTCATCCAAAGAAAAAGAAGAGGACGCTATGAAAATGGAACAGAAAGCAATAAATCGCTGTCAGAAATTAAACATATGGTTGTTGATATTTTTAGAAAGCATGTATTTAGAAGCTTGGAATATTAATTCAGGGCATCACTCAGAATCTAGAGAATAAAATATAAAAGGAAAGGTAAGAGTATGGAGGGCCGATCTAGAAGGGACAGAATGGAAGAAAGTTTCTCAGAGTTGATCAGAGGCCTAGTCTTCGAACAGAAGGGTTTTTCCATTGGATACTGAGCAGATTCAATAATTATAGTCCCAGTCCTAGTCACATTGCTGTGAAATGTCAGAACATATAGGATAAAGATAAAGTCTTGGAGAAGGGAGTTACAGTAAAGCAATAAGACCTAGACTGTCAGCAGACTTCTCATCTGCAACAATGGATTCCAGAAGAGCATGATGCAAAAACTTTAAAGTTTTGAGAGGTATAGACTTCTATTCATACCTAAAGTCATTACTGAATGTAAGTCAAGTCAAATTCATTTTCAGACTTGTATAGTCTTAGAAAGTTTTGTGTATCCTTTCTGAGGAATTTACCTGAATATTTCCTTCCAGGAGACGGTAAATACCAAGGGAGGAGGTTGTGGTCCACACAAATCAGAGGTTTGTCCTAAAAATCAAAAGAAAATGAATCACAGGATGATAGCAATATGGCCCAGCATGAAATTTGTCTAAAATAGAACAGGAACGTGGAAGGATCTAATAAAACTTTCTCGAGCAATAAGGAGTGAGATTCTGACATTTATACGGCAATGTTCTAGGCATGTTCTTCCTTAGGACATGTAATCATTCTTTCCTTAGGAAGTATAATGAGATATCTCAAATGCAGCATGTCCCAAACTGAAGTCTGATGTCCCCCATACCCATCCTGAGACCTGCTCCACTGCCAGCCCTCCCTCACCTCAGTTGTTGGCAACACAATCCTTCCAATCTTTCTGATTGGCTGAACAACTTGGAGCTGTCCTTCAGTCTTCTTTCTTACCCCACATCCAACCTGCCAGATAGCTCATCGGTGTTCCTCAAATCATACCCAGAGTTGGAATACTTTCCATCACCTCTGCTGCTTCCGCCCTGGTCTGAGTTACCATCCTCTGTCACCTGGATCACTTTAATGGCCTCCTGACATGTATGTTTCTATTCTCCTCCTCCCCTAGTCTAGTCTCAGGGCTTCAGAGATGTCATGTCACTTCTCTTCTCAGAACCTACCAGTAGCTCTCCATTTCATTCACAGCAGAAGCCACAATTCTTTTTTTTTTTTTTAGGTTTACCTATCTCTTTGAGAGAGAAAGAGAGAGAGAGCACACACGCAAGGAGAGCAGAAGGCAGAGGGAGAAGTAGGCTCCCCACTGAGGGAGAAGCCCAATGAAGGACTTGATCCCAGGACCCCAGGGTCATGACCCGGGTCGAAGGCGGATGCTTAACCAACTGAGCCACCAAGGCGTCCCCCAAAGCCACAGTCCTTATAATGGCTTATAAATTTTGCTTAATCTGGCCCTTTGTTTCCCATCTCCCTCTTTTCTATCCTTCATTCACTCAGCTCCAACCACTCTGACTTCCTCAACGTTCCTCAAAAGATTGCAGACACACCCCCACCTTTTGTGTCTGCTGTTCTTCTGACATAAATGCATTTACTCCAGGTGTCTATACGTTTAACTCCCACATCTCCTTTAAGTTTTTTGCAGATGTCGTCTAAGTGAGGTTTATCCAGATAATCATATTTAAACTTGAAAATTGTCTTTCACTCCAGCTCCTCCAATCTCTCCCTTCTGCTCTATTAACATGTGATATGATGGATTAATTGATCAATCGATTATGTTTATTACTTCTTGCCTTCTCCCCCTATAGAATGTAAGCTCCATGAGATCAGGGATTGTTGACTATTTGTTCCTTGCCTGACATTTGGTATATACGCGATAAATACTTATCAAATATATGTGTGAATAATTTATTTTTTTATTTTTAAAAAGATTTTGTTTATTTATTTGGCAGAGAGAGAGAGAGAGAGAGAGAGAGAGAGAGAGAGATCACAAGTAGGCTGAGAGGCAGGCAGAGAGGAGGAAGCAGTTTCCCTGCCGAGCAGGGAGCCTGATGCGGGCCTCGATCCTAGGACCCTGAGATCATGACCTGAACTGAAGGCAGAGGCTTTAACCCACTGAGCCACCCAGGCGCCCCTATGTGTGAATAATTTAAAGACAGAAGAGTATTGAGAAACTTTAGAAAAGTCATATACAGAAAACTGTAAAAGAAAATCATGGTCCAAGTATGCAGGAAGCTGAAATTTGGCACGATGTTAAAAAATAGTAGACTGTAATAAAACAATTAATTAAATCTTGAATTTCACAGTTGTGAAATAGGAAAAATAGAGATGGTACACTACATGGCTCTGTGATGGAATAAAAACAGAATTGTAATAATATAAACACTTGTACTTATATACTTTAAGAATGAAATACACAAAGTGAGTGGAAATTAATTAGGGTAAAAAACCAGAAGTAAATCTTATCAATCTTGAAAGTGCAAAGCTATAGCTAATGTATTTGAAAATTGGAAAAAGGAAGACAGGTGGAAAGAAGTAAAATGGGTCCTCCTATCCTCATCTTTTACAAAAAAAAAAAAGGTAAGGCATACTTTTGAAGGTGTATAAAATAAGAAAATGCTCTTTCAGATACAAGGTGACAAATATATTTCCTAAACTTTACTCATGAATTTTGCCATATCTTAAACAACCTGTATTATTATTTACTTGAATTTTATTTGCAATCATTTTTTACTTAAACATATAATTTTAATAGCACTGTTAAACAGGAAAAACCACTACTTTTGCCATGAACTCCATGAATAGAAGTTATTTATAATGGCAATAAGTTGGCTTAATTTAAAAATAAAATTTAAAATAATCAATATAATAAAACTAAATCAAATTAATTTATAAAAATATATACATGTTAAGTAGTTCTGCTCTTTTAGGCTGGCTCTCTTTTTGAAGAGTCCATAAAAAAATGCTAAGTCAATAATAATGAGTTAGTTTGGTGATATCAGTAAAATGGTAGAAAGCTGAAGCAGCTATATTTATTTTTTTTTCTTCCAAGATCTCATTTAAATATAAGATAGTTAACATATAGTGTCATACTAGTTTTAGGAGTAGAATTTGGTGATTCGTCACTTACATATAATACCCAGGACTCATCACAACTGCCCTCCTTAATGCCCACCACCCATTTAGCTCATCCTTCCACCGACCTCCCCTCCAGCAACCCTTGGTTTGTTCTCTATACTTAAGAGTCTCTCATGATTTCCTCTCTCTTTACTTTTATCTTAATTTATCTTTCCTTCCCTTCCCCTACGTTCAACTGTTTCATTTCTTAAATTCCACATATAAGTGAAATCATATGGCATCTGTCTCTCTGACATACTTCACTTAACATAATACACGTTAGTTCCATCCACATTGTTACAAATGGCAAGATTTCATTCTTTTTGATGACTGAGTAATAATCTACTGTGTATGTGTGTATAGATATATAGATACATACATATACACATATATGTATGACTGATGTATATAGACTCATACATATACATATATATGTATGACTGATGTGTGTATACATCCATATGTATGGCTGATATATGTATGGATATGTGTGATATACATACGTGTATATATTTATATGTATGGCTTCTTTTTTTGGACTTTCTTTCTTTCTTTCCTATTTTTCTTTTATTTTTTTTTATTTGCCCCATGGGTACAGGTCTGTGAATCATCAGGTTTACACCTTTCACAGCACTCACCATAGCACAAACCCTCCCCAATGTCCATAACCTATCCACCCTATGCCTACCTTCCCACCCCCCAGTAGCCCTCAGTTTGTTTCGTGAGATTAAGTCTCTTATGGTTTGTCTCCTTCCCGATCCCACTTGTTTCATTATTTTCCCCTCCCTACCCCCCATGACACCCCGCCCTGCCACTCGAGTTCCTCATATCAGAGAGATCACATGATAATTGTCTTTCTCTGATTGACTTATTTTGCACAGCATAGTACCCTCTAGTTCCATCCACGTTGTTGCAAATGGCAAGATTTTGTTTCTTTTGATGGCTGCATAGTATTCCATTGTGTGTGTGTGTGTACACACACACACACACACACACACACACACACACACACACA
>LNAC01000424.1:1126184-1163872 GCA_002007465.1 Ailurus styani
TGTGTCTGTTGGCCATATGGATGTCTTCTTTGGAGAAATGTCTGTTCATGTCTTCTGGCCATTTTTTGACTGGGTTATTTGTTCTATGGGTGTTGAGTTTGAGAATCTCTTTATAGATTTTGGATACAAGCCCTTCATCTGACATGTCATTTCCAAATATCTTCTCCCATTTCTGTCAGTTGTCTTTTGGTTTTGTTGACTGTTTCATTTGCTGTGCAAAAGATTTTCATCTTGAAGAAGTCCCAATAATTCATTTTTGCCCTTGCTTCCCTTGCCTTTTGGTGATGTTCCTAGGAAGAAGTTGCTGCAGCTGAGGTGAAGAGGTTGCTGCCTGTGTTCTCCTCAAGTATGTTGATGGATTCCTTTCTCACATTGAGGTTTTTCATCCATTTTGAGTCTATTTTTGTGTGTGGTGTAAGGAAATGATCCAGTTTCATTTTTCTGCATGTGGCTGACCAGTTTTCCCAACACCATTTGTTGAAGAGACTGTCTTTTTTCCATTGGACATTCTTTCCTGCTTTGTTGAAGATTAGTTGACCATAGAGTTGAGGGTCTATTCTGTTCCACTGATCTCTGTGTCTGTTTTTGTGCCAGTACCATACTGTCTTGATGATGACAGCTTTGTAATAGAGCTTGAAGTCTGGAATTGTGATGCCACCAACTTTGGTTTTCTTTTTCAACATTCCTTTGGCTATTCGGGGTCTTTTCTGGTTCCATATAAATTTTAGGATTATTTGTTCCATTTCTTTGAAATAAATTGTTGGTATTTTGATGGGGATTGCATTACATGTGTAGATTGGTCTAGGTAGCATAGACATTTTCACAATACTTGTTCTTCCCACCCATGAGCATGGAAAGTTTTTCCACTTCTTTTTGTCTTCCTCAATTTCTTTCATGAGTACTTTATAGTTTTCTGAATACAGATTCTTTGCCTCTTTGGTTAGGTTTATTCCTAGGTATCTTATGGTTTTGGGTGCAATTGTAAATGGGATTGACTCTTTAATTAATCTCTCTTCTGTTTTGTTGTTGGTTTATAGAAATGTAACTGATTTCTGTGCATTGATTTTATATCCTGACACTTTACTGAATTCCTGTATGAGTGCTAGCAGTTTTGGAGTGGAGTCCTTNGGAGTCCTTTGGATTTTAAACATAAAGTATCATCTGCAAAGAGTGAGAATTTGACTTCTTCCTTGCCAATTTGGATGCTTTTATTTCTATTTGTTGTCTGATTGCTGAGGCCAGGACTTCTAGTACTATGTTGAATAGAAGTGGTGATAGGTGGACNCCAGCCCTGCTGTGTTCCTGGCTTTAGGGGGAAAGTTCTCAGTTTTTCTCCATTGAGAATGATATTCGCTGTGGGTTTTTCGTAGATGGCTTTGATGATATTGAGGTATGTACCCTCTATGCCTACACTGTGAAGAGTTTTGATCAAGAAAGGGTGCTGTACTTTGTCAAATGTTTTTTCAGCATCTATTGAGAGGATCATATAGTTCTTGTTCTTTCTTTTGTCAATGTCTTGTATCACATTGATTAATTTGTGAATATTGAACCAACCTTGCAGCCTGGGAATAAATGCCACTTGGTCATGGTGAATAATCCTTTTAATGTGCTGTTGGATCCTATTGGATAGTATTTGGTTGAGGATATTTTCATCCGTGTTCATCAAAGATAGTGGTCTGTAATTCTCCTTCTTGATGGGGTCTTTGCCTGGTTTGAGGATCAAGGTAATGCTGTCCTCATAAAATGAGTTTGGAAGTTTTCCTCCCATTTCTATTTTTTGGAATGGTTTCAGGAGAATAGGTATTAATTCTTCTTTAAATGTTTGGTAGAATTCCCCTGGGAAGCCGTCTGTCCCTGGGCCCTGATTGTTGGAAGATTTTTGATGACTGCTTCAATCTCCTTACTGGTGATGGGTCTATTCAGGTTTTCAATTTCTTCCTGGTTCAGTTTTAGTAGTTTATATGTCCCTAGGAATGCATCCATTTCTTCAAGATTGTCAAATTTGCTTGTGTAGAGCTACTCATAATATGTTCTTATAATTGTTTGTATTTCTTTGGTGTTGGTTGTGATCTCTCCTCTTTCATTCATGATTTTATTACTTTGAGTCCTTTCTCTTTTCTTTTGGATAAGTCTGGCCAGGGGTTTATCAATCTTATTAATTCTTTCAAAGAGCCAGCTCTTATTTTTGTTGATTTGTTCTACTGTTCTTTTGGTTTCTATTTAATTGATTTCTGCTCTGATTTTTATTATTTCGCTTCTTCTGTTGGGTGTAGGCTTTCATTGCTGTTATTTCTCCAACTCCTTTAGGTCTAGGGTTAGCTTGTGTACTTGAGGCCTTTCTTATTCCTTGAGAAAGGCTTGTATTGCTATATACTTTCCTCTCAGGACTGCTTTTGCTATGTCCCAAAGGTTTTGAACAGTTGTGTTTTCATTTTCATTTGTTTCCATGAATTTTTTAAATTCTTCTTTAATTTCCTGGTTGACCCACTCATTCTTTAGTAGGATGTTCTTTAGCCTCCATGTATTTGAGTTCTTTCCAACTTTCCTCTTGTGGATGAGTTCTAGTTTCAGAGCATTATGGTCTGAAAATATGCAGGGAATGATCCCAATCTTTTGGTACTGGTTGAGACCTGATTTGTGACCCAGATTGTGGTCTATTCTGTAGAATGTTCCATGTGCACTAGAGAAGAATGTGTATTCTGTTGTTTTGGGATGGAATGTTCTGAATATATCTGTGATGTCCAACTGGTCCATGGTATCATTTAAAGCCTTTATTTCCTTGTTGATCTTTTCCTTCGATGATCTGTCCATTTCAGTAAGGGGGGAGTGTGTTAAAGTCCCCTACTATTATATTATTATTGTCAATGTGTTTCTTTGATTTTGTTATTTATTGCTTTATATAATTGGCTGCTCCCATGTTAGGGGCATAGATATTTACAATTGTTAGATCTTCTTGTTGGACAGATCCTTTAAGTATGTTATAGTGTCCTTCCTCATCTCTTTTTATAGTCTTTGGCTTAAAATCTAATTTATCTGCTATAAGGATTGCCACTCCAGGTTTCTTTTGATGTCCATTGGTATGGTAAATTGTTTCCCACTCCCTCACTTTAAATCTGGAGGTGTCTTGGGGTGTAAAATGAGTTTCTTGTGGACAGCATATCAATGGGCCTTGTTTTTTTATCCATTCTGATACCCTCTGTCTTTAGTTGGGGCATTTGGTCCATTTACATTCAGGGTAACTATTGAGAGATATGAATTTAGAACCACTGTATTGCCTGTTAGGTGACTGTTACTGTATATTGTGTTTCTTCCTTTCTGATCTATGTTTCTTTTAGGCTCTCTTTGCTTAGAGGACCCCTTTCAATATTTCCTGTAGGGATGGCTTGGTGTTTGCAAATTCCTTTAGTCTTTGCTTGTCCTGGAAGCTTTTTACCTCTCCTTCTCTTTTCAATGACAGCCTAGCTGGATATAGTATTCTTGGCTGCATATTTTTCTCATTTAGTATCTGAATATATCATAGACCTTTTTGGCCTTCCAGGTCTCTGTGGATAGGTCTGCTGTCAGTCTAATATTTCTACCATTATATGTTTTAGACCTCTTGTCATGATCCACTTTCAGGATTTTCTCTTTGTCACTAAGACTTGTAAGTTTTACTGTTAGACGACGGGGTTTGGACCTATTTTTATTGATTTTGAGGGGGCTTCTCTGTGCCTCCTGGATTTTGATGCTTGCTCCCTTTGCCAAATTAGGGAAATTCTGTACTATAATTTGCTTCAATATACCTTCTGCCCCCCCCTCTCTTCTTCTTTTTCTGGGATCCCAATTATTCTAATATTGTTTTGTCTTATGGTATCACTTATCTCTCGAATTCTCTCCTCATTGTCCAGTAGTTGTTTGTCTCTCTTTTCCTCTTCTTCTTTATTCTTTGTCATTTGGTCTTCTAAATCTAATTCTCTCTTCTGACTCTTTTATCCTAGCAGTAAGAGCCTTCATTTTTGATTGCACCTCATTAATAACTTTTTTGATTTCAGCTTGATTAGATTTTAGTTCTTTTATTTCTCCAGAAAGGGTTTTTATTTCTCTAGAGAGGGATTCACTATTATCTTCCATGCTTCTTTTGAGCCCAACCAGCACCTTGATAATCGTCATTCTGAACTCTAGTTCTGTCATATTACTAATGTCCACATTGATTAGGTCCCTAGCCATTGTTATTGCCTCTTGTTCTTCTTCTTTTTTTTTGTGGTGATTTTTTCCACCTTGTCATTTTATTCAGATAAGAATAGATGGATGTGAGAAAAAAATACTAAAGGGTAGCAATGACTCCAGAAAAATGTACACTAACCTAATCAGAAGAGACCTGAAACAGGGGAGAAGAAAGAGGGAATAAAATGAAAAACAAACAAAACTCCCAAAACAACCCAAAACAAAAAAATAAATAAAGCAAAACCCTATATCTATATCTACATTATCTATTTCTGTTTCTATCTCTGTCTCTGACTCTATCTCTATCTCTATCTCTATCTATTAGACTGGTGAGTTGAACAGACCCTATATGTATACAAAAAATAAGGTTAAATACAATGAAGGGATAAAATATGACTGTAACAATGAAAATTTAAAAAGATTAAAAAATGTTGATAAGATATAATAGTTAAAAAACATTAAAATAGAAAAAAGGAAAAAATTTAAAACAAAGAGTAAGAAAAAAAATAAAATTCAAAGAATTTAACTTTGAATGACTAAAAGATCATGGGGAAAAAGCCATGAATTCTCTGTATTGCTTTCCCCTAGCTCCAGAGTTCCACAATTCTCAGTGATCTATGAACTTGGTCTTGGCTGGATGTTCTTGCTGATCTTCTGGGGGAGGGGCCTGTTGCTGTGATTCTCAAGTGTCTTTGCCAGAGGCGGAATTGCACCACCCTTGCCAGGGGCCAGGCTAAGTAATCAGCTCTGGTTCGCTCTTGGGAGCTTTTGTTCCCTGAATGCTTTCCGTACAGCTTTGGAGGACGGGAATGAAAATGGTGGCCTCCTAATCTCCAATTCAGAGGAGCCGAGCTCAGGTCCTCACTCTTCAGTGCATCCTCAGAGAAAAGCAGTCAGTCCCTCCTGTCTCCCCGGTCTCCGGCACACTCCGAGCTCACCTGGCCTGTGACTGAGCATTTCTATCTCTGGCGCATGGCCCCGTTTAGGATCTCCAAACCCAACCGATTCCTGCAGCATATTCCCGTGCTGCTCCTCCCAGAGGAGTAAGGAGGGGTCTCTCCAGATCTGCCACTTGTGGGGTCTCTGTTCAAAGAGCGTTGCCCCGACTGTGCTTTAGATCATGGTTTAAGGTAACACCGAGCTGAGAGACACCTTCTCACCTTGGCTCTGTCTCTCCAGTCGGCTTCCCCTCTCTGATACTTGGGAGCTCTGTTGCACTTAGACACCCCTGGTCTTTTTGTATCCCTATGGGTCCTGAGACCACACTGTCCCTGCAAGGGCTTCACTCCCTGATTAGCCTTTGGGGTGATGTCCCTCAGTGGAGCAGACTTCTAAAAGTTCCAATATTTTGCTCTGCTGCTCTCTCACTTGCCGGGAGCCGGCCCCTCCCCCCAGGGTCTATCTTCCCATCGCTTCAGATTCTCTTCTCTGCATGTCCTACCTTCTGGAAAGTGGTCGATTTTCTGTTCCTAGAATTGCTGCTCTTCTTCCCTTCGATCTCCTGTTGAATTTGTAGGTGTTCAGAATGGTTTGATAACTATCTGGGTGAATTTCTGGGACCTGATAATAATTGGTCTCCTACTCCTCCGCCATCTCGTTCCTCCTCCTATGTATGGCTTCTTGATGGCTGAGTGATATTCTCTTACACATACATACATATATACATACATATACATATGTGATATATATATATCACATCTTTATCCATTCATCAGTTGATGGGTTCTTTCTATAATTTGGCTATTGTTGACAGTCCTTGAGGTAGCTATACTTTTATCAGATTGGACAGACTTTAAGACAGAGTGTAACATATTGAGGAAAATGTACATTTGTACACAATGTACATAATGATAAAGGGGTGAATAAGAGACTATACCATTTATAAATACTTACACACCCAACCTAAATATATAAGGCAAATATTAAGAGACCTCGAAGGAGTAATAAAAAAGTCTTAAAGAAAATTTCTGGGCCATACAGTTTCACTGGTGAATTCTACTAAATATTTTTTTTACTTACCCCAGGGGTACAGGTCTGTGAATCATCAGGCTTACACCTTTCACAACACTCACCATAGCACAAACCCTCCCCAATATCCATAACTCAGCCACCTTATCCCTACCTTTCCACCCCCCAGTAACCCTCAGTTTGTTTCTATCAAACATTTAAAGAAGAATTAGTATCAGTTCTTCTTAAACTCTTCCAAAAACTGAAAAAGGAGGGGATACTCCCAAACCCATTTTAAGGCCAGCATTACCCTAATACCAAAGCCCAGTAAGGATACTACAAGAAAAGAAAACTATAGACTGATATTCCTGGTAAACATAGACCTGAAAATTCTCAACAAAATCTTAACAATCCAAGAACAAGGACCAAGAACAAACCATGCTGAACAGCATGTTAAAAAGATCATATACCATGATAGAGAAGGATTTATCCCTGAGATGCAAGGATGGCTCAACATACCAAATCAATGAATGTGATATGCCATGTTAATAGAAAGGAAGTTAAAAATCATATGATCATTTCCATAAATACAGAAAAAGCACTGGACAAAATATAACATCCTTTCATAACACATTCAACCAATTGGGTATGTAAGGAATATAACATAATAAAATCCATATATAACAAGCTGAGAGTTATGTCACTCAGTGGTGAAAGGTTGAAAGCTTTTTCTCTAAGATCAGAAACAAGACCAGGGTATCCATGCCCACTCTTACCACTCCTATTCAACATGATACTGGAAGTCCTAGCCAGAACATCAGGCAAGGAAAAAAGGGTAAAGGATATCCCAATAGGAAGGGAAGAAGTAAAATTGTCTTTATTTGCAGATGATATGATTGTGTATGAAGAAAGTCCTTCACCAAAAACAGATTAGAACTAATCAACAAATTCAGTAAAGTTGCAAGACACAAAATCAACATTCATTGATCAGTTGCATTTCTATATATTAACAAACTATCTGAAAAGGAAATTTTAAAAATCCCACTCACATTTACCCTAAAGATACAAATGCAAAAGAGGCAACACATGGAATGGGAGAAGATATTCGCAAATGAAACTACAGACAAAGGGCTGATATCCAAGATCTATAAAGAACTTCTTTTTTTTTAATTTGACACAGAGAGCGAGAGATCACAAGCAGGTGGAGAGGCAGGCAGAGGGAGAGGAGGAAGCAGGCTCCCCGCTGAGCAGAGAGCTCGATGCAGGACTCAATCCCAGAACCCTGAGACCATGACCTGAGCCGAAGGCAGAGGCTTTAACCCACTGAGCTACCCAGGTGCCCCTGTAAAGAACTTCTGAAGTTAAACACCCAAAAAACATATAATCATGTCAAAAAATGGGCAGAAGACATGAACAGACTCTTCTCCAAAGAAGACATACAAATGGCCAACAGACACATGAAAGAATGTTCATCATCACTAGACATCAGGGAAATTCAAATCAAAAACACATTGAGGTATCATCTTATATCAGTTAGAATGGCCAAAATCAACAAGACAGGAAACAACAAGTGTTGGAGAGGATGTGGAGAAAGGGGAACCCTCTTTCACTGTTGGTGGGAATGCAAGCTGGTGCAACTACTTTGGAAAACAGTGTGGAGATGACTCAAAAAATTAAAACTAGAGCTACCCTATGACCTTGAAATTGCACTACTGGGTATTTACCCCAAAGATACTGATGTAGTGAAAAGAAGGGCCATATGTACCCCAATGTTCATAGAAGCAATGTCCACAATTGACAAACTTTGGAAAGAGCTGAGATGCCCTTCAATAGATACATGGATAAAGAAGATGTGGTCCATATATACAATGGAATATTACTCAGACATCAGAAAGGATGAATACCCAACTTTTGTATCAACATGACGGGTCTGGAGGAGATTATGCTGAGTGAAATAAGTCAAGCAGAGAAAGTCAATTATTATATGGTTTCACTTACTTGTGGAACATAAGGAATAAAATGGAGGACTCTAGGGGAAGGAAAGGAAAAGTGAAATGGGGTAAATCAGAAGTGAAGATGAGCCATGAGAGACTGTGGACTCTGAGAAACAAACTGAGGGTTATGGAGGGGAGGGGGGAGGAGGGATGGGTGAGCCTGGTGATGGGTATTAAGGAGGGCACATACTGCATGGAGCACTGGGTGTGGTGCATAAACAATGAATCTTGGATTACTGAAAAAATTAAATTAAAAAAAAGATACAAATGCAGTGATCCAAAGAGACGGGTGCACCCAAATGTTTATAGCAGCAATGTCCGCCACAGCCAAACTATGGAAAGGGCCTAGAAGTCCATCAACAGGTGAATGAATAAAGAAGATGTGGTATATACATACAATGGAATACTATGCAGCCATCAAAAAACTGAAATCTTACCATTTGCAATGACGTGGATGGAACTAGAGGGTATTATGCCAAGCGAAATAAGTCAATCAGAAAAAGACAATTATCATATGATCTCACTCATATGAGGAATTTGAGAGGTACAGGGCATGGGTTGTGGGGGTAAGGAGGGAAAAATGAAACAAGATGGGACCAGGGAGGGAGACAAACCATAAGAGACTCTTAATCTCAGGAAACAAACTGAAGGTTGCTGGAGGGGAGGGTGGGAGGGATAGGGTGGCTGGCGAATGGACATTGGGGAGGGGATGTGCTATGGTGAGTGCCGTGAATTGTGCAAGACTGATGATTCACAGACCTGTACCCCTGGGGCAAATAATAAATTATATGTTAATTTTAAAAAGTCCCACCAACAATAACATCAAAAACAATAAAATAGTTAGAAATAAATTTAACCAAAAATGTGAAAGATCTGTACACTGAAAATAAGAGTCTTTGGTGAAAGAAATTGAAGAAAACACAAGCAAATGGAAAGATATCCTGTGTTCATGGATTGGAAGCATTAATATTATTAAAATGTCCATGCTGTCCAAAGCCTTGCAGAGATTCAGTGCACTCTCTATCAAAATCACAATGGACTTTTTCACAGAAATAGAAAAATCCATCCTAAAATTAACATAGAGCCACAGAGCACCCCAGATAGCTAAAACAATCTTGAGAAAGAAGGAAAAAGCTGGAAGCCTCATGCTTTCTGACTTGAAAACATATTACAGGGATGCCTGAGTGGCTCAGTTGGTTAGGTGTCTGACTCATGATTTCGGCTCGGAACAGCTCAGAGTCCTGGAATGGAGCCCGGCATCAGGCTCCATGCTCAGTGGGGAGTCTTCTTGAGGATTTGCTCTCTCCTTGTCCCTCTGCCCCTCCCCAACTTACGTGTGCACGCGTGCACACTCTCTCTCAAAATAAATAAATCTTTTAAAGAAAACGTATTGCAAAGCTACAGTCATCAAAACAATATTGTACTGGGGTAAAGACAGAAGTATAGAACTCAATGGAGTGGAACAGAGAGACCAGAAATAAAAACCACATATATGTGGTCAAATAATCTTTGACAAGTGTTCTAAGACCGCATAATGGGGAAAGGATAGCTCCTTCAACAGATGGTGCTGGGAAAATTGGATAGCCACCTGCAGAAGAATGAATTCAGATCCTTATCTTAGCCCGTACACCAAAATCAACTCAAAAGAGATGAAAGGCTTACACCTAAGGCCTGAAACTATCAAATGCCTAGAAGAAAACATAGCATAAAAATTTTATGGTATTGGTATCAGCAATGATTTCTTGGCTGTGACACCAAAAATGTAGAGAAAAAAGCAAATATATATAAGTGGGACTACACCAGAGTAAAAACCTTTCAGGCAGCAAAGGAAATCATCAACATATTGAAAAGGTAACCTACAGAATGGGAGAAAATGTATGCAAACATATATCTGATAAGGAGTTAATCTCCAAAATGTCTAAGAAACTCCTATAACTCAACAACAAAGAAATAATTACCCTATATAAAAATGGGCAAAGAGGGGCGCCTGGGTGGCTCAGTCAGTTAAGCACCTGCCTTCAGCTCAGATCATGATCCTGGGGCCCTGGGATCGAGCCCCACATCGGGCTCCCTGCTCAGCGTGGAGCCTGCTTCTCTCTCTCTTTCTCTGCCCCTCTCTACCTCTCGCTCTCTCTCTTCCTCTCTCAAATAAAAGATAGATAGATAAACAAGGGACGCCTGGGTGGCTCAGTGGGTTAAAGCCTCTGCCTTTGGCTCAGGTCATGATCCCAGGGTCCTGGGATCAAGGCCCGCATCGGGCTCTCTGCTCGGCAGGGAGCCTGCTTCGTCCTCTCTCCTCTCTCTCTGCTTGCCTCTCTGCCTACTTGTGATCTTTCTCTCTGTGTCAAATAAATAAATAAAATCTTAAAAAAAAAGATAGATAGATAAATAAATAAATAAATAAAAACTAAAACTGTAAACATGAAGATAGAACAGTCATGGTATAATTACAAATATGGGCAAATTGTGTTTGCTGTTAGAGAGGACTCTCAAAACGATTGGTTGGTTGCAAATTCTGTCATGTTTTCACTTCAGATCATTATTATCTTTTATGTCAAAAGCTGTATTATTAAAAAAATGGATGAGCCTATTTTCTGTGTATTTATCAGTAGGGTATGATAAATAAACACACATGAATATGGGGAGTCTGAATTGCTTTAGGAAATCATTCTATTATGGAGTTTAACTTATATTGTTCAAGTTTTCTCACACGGACAGTAGAAGGATACTGAAGCACAACTTAATAAATTGCTTTCAGGAAGAGCGGAGGGAGGTCTCACAGGGCCCGGAGGGAGGAGTTTATCAACGACAAGCCAACTAATTCGCACTTACTCTAATTCTCTCTCCCTCGCTCGTATCTCTATTTTTAACCTGTCTGCTTCAGTGTTATTTCTCTGCAGACATCTTTTCTCTGACTCTCTGTGTTTATGGCTAATGGTAAATATGTCGCATCTTCAGAATTTACACAGCCTAGTGATCAAATCATCAGTAGGGTTATATGGCACCTCTGAATTCCAGTCCCAGACTCTTACAAGAGATATCGGCTCAGTTTGGCTTCATTGGTAAACCCGAAGCCAAACATTTCCAGGGTAGTGATGCTCATCGTGGCTTTGCCTGCTATGAACAGAGAGTACCTTCCAGAACCGGAAACACTCCGAACGATCCCACTGCATCTTTGTATATTACACCGGTGTCTGTGCACACAATATTGATGGCCCAGCTCGATCTGGACAGCTTCCAATTTGTTTTCTTGCAATTTGTTGAGCTTATGGGTGATTTATGGGTTGCGGAGTGCTGGGAAAAGTCTGGTGATTTGTGTTTACGGCAAAGAAAGCTGTGTTTGAATATTTAAGCGATGTCAATATCAGGCAGGGGAAGGCATGATTTAAATGGTGTTGTGAAGGTAATTTTAGCATCTATTGAACCGAAGACAAAACAAATAACCTTTGTTCTTGAAGGATAAGGGAAGAGATAGAGTTTTCAAAAGTGATTAAAAAAATACTCTAAGGATGAAGTAGGTTTATTTACATTACCCTTATTTCAAGGTTAAAGAGAGAGAAAAATTTAGAGGTTGAGAGGCACGAGAGGAAGTCAGTCTTTTTTGAGGAAATATGACTGTTGAAGACAGACTTCTACATAAAAGAAAAAATCTATTCATTATATATGTCAAGAGTACTTAATTCTCAGTATAAAGGAAGGAGAGATTGCTGGAAGGTGAAAGAAATAAGTGAAGAGTCGAGCCTGTTTGGCCCGGTTTTAAAGAATAAATAAAGGGAAGGGAAAATCAATATAAATTTATACCTCAAGTTCATCTGGAAGAAAAAATAAGTAATTGGTAAAAATAGCTAGAATATTCTTAAAGATAAAGAACAAGGAGAATAACGTGTTCATCCTAATCTAAAAATTAATTGAACGGCAGCAAGAGTTAAGGTAGTATTGCATTGGTAAAAAACCTAACAAACAGATCAATAAAGCAATAAGTACTGAAAGAGACCTGAAAATTAAAAAAAAAATGCTCAAAATAGGATAAAGGACATATCACAAATCAGTGGTGAACTAGTAGGGGGAAACGTTAGATCCTTGCTTTATATTATATGCCAAAAAAAAATCCAGCCTAAAAGAATTAATGGAAACAAAACAAAGAAAAGAAGTATTTTTAAGATAAACTAGGGGGTAAGTAGATGGATTTTAGCTGGGTTTGGATGGGGAATGACTTCCTTAGCTTGAAAGCAAGGGAAGAGATGACAGTTGCTCAGCCTTGCTGTGTGTCACTCTGCCCAGCAGAGAGCTGCCGGGCCACACAGTGAGAGCTGACTTTCTTTCACCCACGAAAGTATACCCTACGTAGGTGTGAACTGTAGGGTCAGGACCCGATGGCCGAAAGCAGTGTTTCTTACACTGGGATCAGTAGACCGGCTATATCAGAATCTCCTGTGGTAAACTGCGAATGAATGAATGAATGAATGAATGAATGAATGAGAGAAAGAAAGAAAGAAAGAAAGAAAGGAAGGGAAGGGAAGGGAAAGAAAAGAAAAAGAAAGGAAAAGAAAAGAAAAAGAAAGAAAAGAAGGAAGGAAAGGAGAAAGGAAGGCGGAGGGAGGGAGGGAAAGAAGGAAAGAAAGAAAAGAGAAACTTTAAAAAGCTAAAAACGAAATCTAGATTCTGTCTCAGACAGACTGAATTAAAATCTTTGGCATTACAGCTTAGGAAGCTACCTATTCTAACCCACATTTTATTTTATTTTGTTTTATTATTTTATATTTTACTTATTTATTTGACAGAGCACAATCAGGGATAGCAGCAGACAGAAAGAGAGGGAGAAGCAGGCTCCCTGCGCAGCAGGGAGTCTGATGCAAGTATCTATCCCAGGACCCTGGGATCATGACCTGAGCCAAAGGCAGATGCTTAACTGACTGAGCCACTCAGGCACCCCATTAACCCACACTTTAAATACAGTATAAGTTTTGAGAATTACTGGCTTAAAAGAAACATCCTCATGTAGGCTAGAAGGAGGAGCGTTTAGCAGAGGTGTTAGAACATTCTGTGGTATCTCTACTGTGACATCTGAGGGCTGCCCACAGACAAGTCCTGTTTCTCATCCATGTCCAGGCAGGCAGTCTGAGTATGACGCCTCTGTCCCCGACATCCCATGCCATTCTGTCTGGGTTTACAGCAGGCAGTTGGCATGTTTTACTCAAAATCGATGGGTAAAAGTGCAAGAGACATCTGTCCGTAGAGCATCGAGGAGGACTTTCCATCAGTTGGAGAAAAAGATCAGCCATGTGTTACTATTGGCTTTTGTGAACAAATTTTGGTTGAGTCTTTCAAGAACCATGAATGGGTTCATTTAAACCTCATTTCACCTCCCTTCTAAGTGTGAGAGTTTAGAAAGCCGAATACCATGTATTCCTAGTCCTCTTTGCTGTTGGAGTTAATGAATGAGAATTCAGTTCTACCAATTAGATGGCTTCATGTGGTATTTTGATCATAGGGGTGTGGTGAAGGCCATCTTCTGGCACATTCTGTTGGGAAGCCAGGAAATCCTGCAGCTTCTTTCCAGTTTGTCAGCAATATAGACACCAGTGGCTTCTTGATTTGGGGAGAGCTGGGGGGTGGTTCTCTGAGGAGATAGTTCCCCTGGTGGGTCAGTTCTACAAGGTTCCAGGAGACCCCAGAAGCCGAGCCTAGAACTTGCTGTTAGGCTCCTTTGTAAGCACCTAAGACCCTGTATTAAACCTCTTCCTGCTTAAAATTTGCAGAATGGGTTCTGTTCTTACATGAAACGAATGGATACAGCAGTCATCAACAGTGTGAAGAGTTCAAGGGCACATGGGTGGCCCAGGCAGCTAAGCATCTGACTCTCGATTTCCGCTCAGGTCATGATCTTAGGGTTGTGAGATCAAGCCCCGTGTCAGGTTCCATGTGGGTGTGGAGATTCTTTCTCTCCCTCTGCCCCTCCCCTTCTTCTCTCTCCTCTCAAGAAAAAAGAAAAAAACATGTGAAGAGTTCATCACTAAAATGTCTTGATCTGGTTTAATATGCCGGTTTCACTGAAGAGTGTCCTCAAAGAAGCAGTGCAAATTATTCAAATTATTTGCTCTTAAGTACACATCTTTTAAATTTTCTGCATGATGAAATGAACATGAAGTACTTTTGCTGTGTACCAAACTGTGTTTGTCTAGAGGGAAAACACTTGTAAGGTTGTTTGAGTTGTAAGCTAAACTAGTGACTTTTTCATGCAGCATCATTTTTACTTTAAATAACAACTGGCAGATTAAGTAAGGTTATTCAGATTTGGGTATTTGGGCAGACATCTTAAAAACGAATAAAATGAATCTTCCATTTCAAGGATAACCACTTGGCACCTGTTACCAATGATAACATTTGAGCTTTCAAGAAAAACAAACAAACAAACAAAAACCAAAACAACAATTCGGGGAAATTATAGCTAGCGAAGACTTCTCTCACAAAATTGGTGGTGAAATTTCCAAATGTGTTTTTTTCTGTCATATCAGGTAATACAATATGTTGAAACTTGGGAGGTGTACATAATTCATCAGTCAATTTTTCCCAAATGGCCTCAGGATAATGTTACAAAATCAGGCCTGGATAAAGGTCCGCTCAAAAAGCAAGAGAGGGCGCCTGGGTGGCTCAGTGGGTTAAAGCCTCTGCTTTCGGCTCAGGTCATGATCTCAGCGTCCTGGGATCGAGGCCCGCATCGGGCTCTCTGCTCAGCGGGGAGCCTGCTTCCTCCTCTCCCTGTCTCTCTGCCTGCCTCTCTGCCTACTTGTAATCTCTCTCTGTGTCAAATAAATAAATAAAAATCTTTGAAAAAAAAAAAAAAGCAAGAGAAACCCACGGATTTTACTGTAACCAAGAAGGAAAAGTTCACTGGTATTTTGACAGATTTCACAGAGCAAGTAAACTTCAAGAAACTGTCACTTGTCCAGTTTTGGTGTAGTATCAATAATACATAGTCATTTGAAAAGTTTATACATCTTAGTGAGGCTGGATTTTCTTCCTTTTTAATAGCATCCCCACTTTTAAAAGAAAATTAATTTATTCATTTGAGAGAGAGAGTGAGAGAGAGCAAGCACCAGCAGGAGAAGAGGCAGAGGGAGATGGAGAAGCAGACTCTCTAATGAATAGGAAGCCGGATGCGGGGACTTGATTCCAGGACTCTGAGGTCATGACCTGAGCCCAAGGCAGACGCCACAGGCTGGATTTTCTTCATGGACTTCAAGCAAAGCAACATATTGAAATAGACTGAAGGTGAAGCAAATGTGAGACTTCAGATGTCTTTCACTAAGCTGCACATTAAATGTGCAAAAATTTAAAACGCTTCAATTATTCTCACTGCTTTTTTCGAAAACAATGTCACCTTTCATAAAAATGTTGTGTTAACATGTAATGGCTTTACTATCGTTATTTTACTAAATACATACATAATAAAAATTTGGCTTCAATCTATAATATTATAAATATTGATAGATATGGCCCACTTGCACAAAAGGTCTTTTCGAGAGTGTAAAGAGGTCCTGTGCACAAAATGAGAACTGCGGTTTTAGAGTACACAATTTAATACCACATTTCACCAGGAGATGTCGCCACTAACACACGTTGTAACCTCCCTGGTCCAGGCTTAAATCGGAGGCTTCAGTTTCTGCAGCACACAAGTGACTTGCACCATCCATTTAATGAGTCCAGAATCTGGTACGAATTGATGGAGGGCAAGGAGAGATTGGAGAGAGGAAGACCATCTGTAAGTCTTAATAAAGCCCTAGAAAAGCTTGTGATCATGCACTGAGAGAAGGAAGGGAGATAAAAGAGAGAGGCTGGTCCCAAAGTTGGAGAGATAGAAAGAGCCTGGGTTAGTGGCATCACTCATGCCACGGAGAGCTGGCCCGTCTGCAGTGACATCAGTCTGGAGAGCATCACTGGGTGCCCAGCCGTTCAATGACATCAGACTTCTCCCGGAAGGAAACCTTCCCCCTGCTCTGGCTGCTCTTTACACGAAGAGAACAATTCTGTGATTTTCAAGTCACTGTGAATACGAACCCTGGCTCCTTGCCCACTGGGGCTCTTGTGCCCCCATTGTCCACAAACTTGATTTCTCCTATCAAAGTCACAGAAGTAGTTCTCTGTGTCTACTTCACACTCCCATAGCTATGGTATGGCTAGGAATACCATTTCCCTGGCATCATGAACGATTATGTAATACATTCTCTATTCGTGGGGTTTATAACCTGGGAAATGGGTTCTGAGAAACCACAGTATTCCAAAGACACAGTGCCCACCACGTGGGACAGTATTCTGAGGATCACAGGCTCAACTTCCCAAGGTCTCCATTCCTCATGAGCCAGTCACGTGAGCAATGCCTTAAAATGTTGCTATTTCTTCTCTAGGTATCCATGTCAGCGTGTGCAGAGATGATCCGTCCTTTCGAATTGACGCTTGCTAGGAAATGTGAACCGTGGGGCTATCACTGCACTAAGCCTCAGGTCTGGATCAGAGTCACCTCCTTTTCTGACCTTTTTTTCTCTGTTTCCTGTCCTGCATCGTTATCCCTCTTGCGGCGCTGACTCGGCTTCACTATTTCTTTCCTCCTGATTTTCATTTGTCCACCATCTTCAAGGGAATCCCGGTGTCTTGTGCTGATTTAACACCCGGAGCTTTGCTCTGGATAACTCGTCCTCACCCTCCTCCTCCCCACTGCCAGATGCGAAAAGGCCGTGGCTTTTTCTGCACCTGCAAGAGGGGGACCTCATATAGGTCTGGCATGTACGGGAGAAGAGAGTTTAATCTCTCAGGGTAACAGTCCCCACTCCCCTGCCTTCCAGAGATCTGGGCAGACCAGTTCGACCACTAATGCCATTAGCCGGTCATTATCCAAGATCCAATCTACAAGTATGACTGAGAATTTCCAGAGGCAAAAAAAAAAAAAAAAAAAAAAAGGCTATTTCTGGAGGCTTAAGTTTGTGGAGTTTTCTTGGTCTCTAGGCTTCCAATGCCTTACATTCTTGCAGTCTCTGTTATGCTTCGCCATGTGTAAAAAAATTTTTTTAATATTCTTTTATTTTTTATTTTATTTTTTCAGTGTTCCAAGATTCATTGTTTATGCACCACACCCAGTGCTCCATGCAAAATGTGCCCTCCTTAATACCCACGACCAGGCTAACCCCCCCTCCCCCCTCCCCTCCATAACCCTCAGTTTGTTTCACAGAGTCCGCAGTCTTTCATGGTTTGTTTCCCCCTCTGATTTCCCCCAATTCACTTTTCCTAATGTCCTCCATGTCATTCCTTATGCTCCACAAGTAAGTGAAACCATATGATAATTGACTTTCTCTATTTGATTTATTTCACTCAGCATAATCTCCTCCAGTCCCGTTCATGTTGATACAAAAGTTGGGTATTCATCCTTTCTGATGGCTGCATAATATTCCATTGTATATATGGACCACATCTTCTTTATCCATCCGTCTGTTGAAGGGCATCTTGTCTCTTTACACAGTTGGTGATTGTGGACATTGCTGCTATGAACATTGGGGTACATATGGCCCTTCTTTTCACTACATCAGTATCTTTGGGGTAAATACCAGTAGTGCAATTGCAGGGTCATAGGGAAGCTCTAGTTTTAATTTTAATCGTTATCCCTCTTGCGGCGCTGACTCGGCTTCACTATTTCTTTCCTCCTGATTTTCATTTGTCCACCATCTTCACACTGTTTTCCAAAGTGGCTGCACCAACTTGCATTCCCACCAAGAGAGTAAGAGGGTTCCCCTTTCTCCACGCGATGTGTAAAACTTAATACCTCCTTTGCATTTTACTGGAAGCCCACCCACTCTACACACTGGTGAACACTGGGCACTTACAGGACGTCTAGGGGAGTTCAGAGAAAGGCATCAATGGAAACAACTTTGTGGTGGGAAACTGAGAGCATTATCATTTCCCTTTGCCTAGTCTTTCCCTCATGCAGTCCCACTGCCTTCCGCTTGCTTGCTCTCTGTTCCCCATCCTTCCCTTGCTCTTGTCCCTTCTCTCCCTTTTCTTCCTGGATCCCTAACTACTTTTCTTTCTTTAAGAAGAGACACTGCTTTTGCTTTTTATTCTGTAGCTTGAGACCAGCAAACCCCTCAACACTGAATCCCCTTACTCTTCATCCCCATATATATCAAGTTATTTTTGAAGAAAACAAGAGAAGTTCTTCTTGGCTAATAAAAAATGGCAAATTTTCCTCTACCTCATTCTTTCATCTCATAGTTTCTATTAAATTGGGATCTGAGGGGTACCTGGGTGGGTCAATCGTTAAGCGGCTGCCTTCAGCTCAGCTCAAGATCCCAGGGTCTTGGGATCGAGCCCTGCGTTGGGCTCCCTGCTCAGAGGGGAGCCTGCTTCTCCCTCTGTCTTCTGCTCTCCCTGCTTGTGCTCTCTTTCCTTCTGATAAATGAATAAATAAATAAATAAATAAATAAGGATCTGGGGCACCTGGGTGGCTCAGTTTGTTAGGTGAGCCTTTGGCTCAGGTCATGATCCTGGAGTCCCGGTGCTGAGTCCTGTGTCGGGCTCCTGCTCAGTGGGGAGTCTGCTTCTCCCTCCGACCCTCCCCCCTCTCATTCTCTCTTTCTCATTCTCTCTCTCTCTCAACTAAATACATAAAGTCATTAAAAAAATTGGGACCCTCTCAAGCAGACCCCAGTTTTCATGAGAGTGGCTTTTTGGGGAGGTGACAGTGAAGGAGGAAAAGCAAGAAAGGGGCAGCTGGTCAGTGAAAGCACTTACGGAAGAAGATGCTGGAACACTGGTGCACAAGTCTTAGTGTGGACATACGCTTTCTTTTCCCCTGGATAGATAACTAGAAGTAGAATGCTGGCTTATATAATAAATAGGTTTATGTTCAACTTTTTAAGAAACTGCTGAACTTTTCCAAAGTGGTGGTAACCTTTTTATTTGCACAGCTGTATGTGTGAAGGACCCAGTTCTTCCAAGATCTGTATGTTGAAAATCACGAAGCACTGCTTAGAGAAATTAAAGAAGACCTGAATGAAAAGAGAGGTAGACCATGTTCAGGGTCGGAAGGCTCAATAGTATTAAGACGTTAATTTGCCCTAAATTGATGTACAGATTTAATGCAATACCAATCAAAAGCTCAGCAGGCATTTTTGGGGGGTAAAGACTGAGAGGCTGATTCTGAAATTCATATGGAAATGCAGAAGCCCTACGACAGACAAGATAACTTTGAGAAAGAACAACAACGTCGAAGGGCTAATATTGCCTGGTTTCAAGAATTACTATAGGGCGCCTGGGTGGCTCAGTGGGTTAAAGCCTCTGCTTTCGGCTCAGGTCATGATCTCAGGGTCCTGGGATCGAGACCCGCATCAGGCTCTCTGCTCGGCAGGGAGCCTGCTTCCTCCTCTCTCTCTGCCTGCCTCTGCCTACTTGTAATCTCTCTCCCTCTGTGAAAGAAATAATTAAAATCTTAAAAAAAAAAAAGAATTACTATAAATCTTGGCAATGTTTACGATATTCTGATGCCCAAGTCACGCTGCAGATGGATCTAATCTCGGGGTCTAAGGCGGGGCTGGGCGGGGCGGGGGGGGGCAGCAGCAGGAGGTTTTGAAGCTCCCCAGCTAATTCCTCCCCAGCTAATTCCTCTCTGCAGTCCACACCGAAAATGGCTTTAAAAGGTTCATAAGTGAACATACTTCATTCAGCCGCTAGAGGGAGCGCTGGGCTCATGACCGCCAGTAGTACCGACTTGCCCCAAGAGATGGTCACCCTAACGTTCTGAAGCCTATTTTTTCAGATAATCAGATAATGGGGGGGGGGGGGGNGAATATAGGACTGATTGTCGCTATCGCTGATAGTACTTTTTTTTTTTTAATACATGAAGCCTTTACCCAGCATGGGGATTGAGAACGCCTTTTCGGATTTTGATTCTGTGTTGATGGCATCCTGGTGTAAAAAGGAGCACTGGCTACTTCCTGATTCTAAAATGATCTGGGTGTCTAACCGAACTTTCTTCTTGGCCTGGCACTTGGAACTTTCCAAAACATGGCACTAGGTTAACCTTTCAAGCTCTTCTAAGCTTTCCCATGTCCCTGCGTGTACCCTCTGTTTTAGCCACACTGCTCCCTCTGCCCTTGGAGTTCCCCAGACAGGAACTGCCCAGTTCACCGTCCCCAGGATGCCCTCGGGCTCTCTCCAGCCCTCTGGCAGCCCTCTGGCTCGCAGCCCCAGAATGCTTCTCCCGACGTCCATCTGCAATTTGCTGCTCATTTCTCTGGGTTATCATAACCCCCGGTCATAGCTTGTCTGCTAGATTGTATTTATGCTCTTGGAGTCCAGAGACCCCACCTGTAATTGAACAGCCATTGGTAGTGCTTGCATGTGGGTGGTTGGCTGATATTGGCTTGATGAAAAATTTTATTATGATTTATTAGATGAATTTAAAGTGAGCTTCCTGAGAAAAAGGCCGTGTGTTACCATTTCCTCCCTGGTACTGGGCATCCTCCTAGAGCCGTGCAGGCATCCAATGCGTGATTGCTGATTTGAGGTCTGTGTGCCTATGTCCAACACTTCCAGCTTTACCCCGACTTGTTCTTCCCTTCTCTCCCCTCCTCTCTCTTCTCTGATACCTTGGCTTCTATGCCATAATAAGAAATAGATTTAGTCTCTGCCCCCAGTTCCTGGCAGTTTCTGAAACGCTTGTAATTTCTGAGTGATAGCGGTGCTAGGAGCATCTTTTGTTCTAATATTTGGCTTTTGATCCCAGTTCCTGACACAGACCTCCTGAACCCCTTGGAATTTCCTGGGTGATAGGAACATTTTTTGTTGTTGCTGTTCTAATGAGATGACTCTTGGTGGGCTCCTGGATGGCTTCGGCATGGAGGCTGCTCACCAGATTGGAAGACCATGGATTGGAAGCTTGGGAGCCTCATTCCCCGTCATCCAGGAGAGGAGAGGCTGGAGACTGAACTAATAATTGATCGATCATGCCTTCTTGATGGAGCCTCCTTTAAAAATCCCTATGCTAAGGGGTCCAGAGAATTTCTGGGTTGGTGAACACATTCAGGTATGGAGAAGGTGGGGTACCCCCATTCCACTCCAAGCTTCTGATCTTGAGACCCTTCCAGACTTTACCCTATGTACGGCTTCTTCTGGTTGCTCACCTGTATTCTATGTCAGGTCTTTTATAATAACCCGGTAGGTGCAGTGATTCTCGGAGTTCTGTGAGCCATTCTAGCAAATTACTAAGCCTGGGAGGGAGGTTGTGGAACCTCTGATCTATAGCGGGTTGGTCAGAAGTACAGGTGTCTGAAGTGGGGCAGTCTTCTGCGGCAGATCCCTTAGCCTGTAGGGTCGGTGTTAACTCCCAGTAGTCAGTGCCAGACATGAATTAAATTGTAGGACACCCAGCTGATGTCCAATTGGAGAATTAGACAATTGGTCTCCGGTGTGAGGAAAACCCTACATATTTAGTTTCAGAAGTATTGCTAGTAGAGAAATGGTTTTCCTTTAGCTTCTTCATTAACACATTAAATAAGAAGACTGAAGTCCCAATGAACATAAGTAATATTTGAGACATTTGCCAACAATTCTAATGCAGTCTGCACATCGTTGTGATTTTTTTGGTGGCAAAATCACAAGTATTGCTAATACTACTCTGGTTTATCAGCTTACATTCATGATGGAACAAAATGTTAAGTTGGAGTAGAGTTTTGTGAAAAGAAATATGTAATTTCCCCCCATATACGCTCATGAATCCTGTCCAGAAAGTTCTGGTGGCAGGAGAGGTCTGTGGTCCTCCTGGTTAAGAACCTCTCTTGTAGAACAATATATTAAATAGATATTTTTCTTTTATGGTCAAAGGAACCAACCTTCTTTCCATCCCTCCCCCCCCCCCCCTTTCTCCTTTCTCTTCTCTCTCCTCCCCTCCCCTCCTTTCCCTTTCCTTTCCTTTTCTTTTCCCTCCTTCCTTCCTTCCTTCCTTCCTTCCTTCCTTCCTTCCTTCCTTCCTTCCTTTCTTCCTTCCTTTTTCTTTTTATTAAAAGATTCAGATCTTCAGAAAACTGCCAAAGTTGCCATCTTTCAGTGCTAGGTCAGGGAACAACCTGAGACCGGTATTGGTAGTTCTCAGACTAAAGCCTCCATCAGAGCCCTCAGAAGGCTTGTGAGACCCAGGTGACAGGGCTCTGCTCTTAGAGCTTCTGATTCAGGAGGACCCCAAGGGTCTGCCTTTTCTAGCAAGTTCCCAGGCGATGCTGATAATGCTGGTGTGGGAGGCCTCTTTGAGAACCAATCCCTTACACAGAGTCTGACACTCTGGTGGTTTGAACTGGGTAAGTGACCATCTTGGAAGGGAGACTTTGATGCCATTAGGTGAAGCAGGAGGACTGGCTCCCGTGTGTGGGGCGAGGGGGCTGTGGGGGAGGAGCATGGGGTGTGGACTGGAGACACAGAGCTGGGGTGGCAGGTGATGGGGATGTCCCTCCCCACACCCCAAGTCCCACCTCAGCTGGCCAACAGCAACCACCAGCAGGCTGACAATTTCTTCACCTGGTGACTGTCACCTGTGCCTGCAGAGTTTGTTCCCAGAAGATAGGGGAAGTGACGCTCTTGGTGGCAGCCGTCTACCTATGGGTGTCTGGGGAGATATTCCCAGCCCCCAGGTGCTCGGTGCAGTCCACGTGCTTCCACAGAGACGACCGGCTGGTGGCCCGGCTTCCCACACCAGGAATTCACTCACCAATCCACTCCCTTTGACGACTACGTCCAGCTTCCCTGCACATTCTCTTTTGTCTCTCCCTCCTGCTTCCTAGAGTCACCTTCCAAATACAACTAATTACCCACTCCCCAGGGCTTGCCTCGGGGTCTGCTTTTGGGGAAACCCGTTCTAAGATGTGCATTCAAATCCTAGCTCCCCACTTATGCCTTGTGTGACCCCGGACAGTGGATGAAGTCTCTTGAGCCCATTTCTTTGTCACCGCCCTGGGGACAACACTGCCCTTTCCCACTTACTGGGAAGATGGGCCAAGACAGGAGGACCATGGGGCCAGTGCCTCGCAGAGAGGACAGATGCTCAGGGGACGTTAGTGTACTCCTCCCTTGAGGCCGGCTGCATTCTGGGAGGAAGAGGAGAGAGTGCAGAGCAGAATGAATGTCAGATCCCTGGAATCTGCAGGCAAGGGGGTTTGCCTCAGCACAGGGATGCGGGGGCAAGAGTGCGGCTTGGGTCCCTCTTCCTCGAAAACGTGGCTCTCACTCTCAGAGAGCTGGGCTGACAAGGAAAAACATTGGTGGTGGTCTTGGAAGCTTTGAGTCTTCCTGCTTCTGTCCTGGGATTGAAATTCCTCATCGGCAGCCCCTTCCTCCACAGAATATGTTTGATTTTAGCTCTTGAGTTGTGAGTCGAAAAGACTGCCTCATCGATTATCTGACAAGATCCCTCCTGCCCTTCCTCCTCCCTCTCATTTCAGGAGGAGGATGTATCTTTTCTAATATTTTGAATATTTCATAGCAGAAATATTAGAGAGAGAAAGAGAGAGAGAGAGAGAGAGAGAGCTAGCATTCACCGCTTTGTGCCACTGCAGGCCTCCTAATTTATTGATGGTTTGATTACCCTTCTGTAAAACAGAAGGAGAAAGAAAAACATTTTGAAGTGAATTTCCAAATGATTGGCTTAGCCAGCTTCCCTGCCCTTCCAGCGGCCCCCTGCCCAGCTAATAGTGCAATGTCAAAACAGAATCTGGACAGGAGACGCCCATGAAGGACAAGATCAATACGGGCCGTCTCTTCATTCACCACCCATGTTGTGTGAGTTTTCACGTGGGCTCTGTCTGTGGGGCACTGTTTGTAAGTACATTTACTGCAGGCAGATACAACTGAAGGACAAAAGCAGAATGAGATACAGATAAAATGAAGAAAGCACGGGATGCAAGGGAAAGCAAAACAAATGCAAATTGCAAGGGGCAAGTCAAGTTCTAATTAAAAATAATATCCAAAGTCAGTTTCTATGTGTTCAAATTCAAAGGAGAGTATCCTCCTTCGAGAAAATTCTATATGAAATTGCAGGCTCTGAGCTCTGGACGCTGACAAGGACTTTATCTGGCATTTCCCCCACTCTGTCTCAGCCAAAGCGCTGGCTCAGAGAGGGGCTGTTCACCTTCCTGGCTCTTGGCAGGGCAAGGGGATATGACAGTGGGTCAGGCAGATCAGGGCCCATTGTAAATAGACAAAAAAAGAGCTTGGGATGCAGACAGTTAAAAGCTAAGATGCTGAGGTGAGTCGGTTTCCCCTGGGATTGATCATGGAAGCCTGTTTCCTCAACTACAGGAGACTCCAAGCCAACTTGTGTTCAGCCTTCATATCTGGTACATCGTGAGGTTTTGCACAGTGACCTTGAAAAATACCTTTTCTTATGTAAATAGTTTTAACCTTCAGATTTCATTGTATGACATCTTGGTTATATATATGTGTGTGTGTGTGTATATATATACACACACACACAGAGCACAGAAGCGAGATGTCAAATACAAAACATAAGCTTGTGTGCATACACACAAACAGAGAGAGAGAGAGAGAGAGAGAGCAGGCACCTTAAATATAGAGGTCATAAATTTGCATTTAATTCAGTTGGCTAAAGGAATCACTAAAAGTTTGTGAACAGAATATTGATAAGTAACTATTTCCTTTCAAAAAAACTTACTGTGGTGATGGATGGATTAATTAATCCAAGAGGATTGGATTCTTTTGGCTATTTTGGCTATTTTAGATTGGACTGTAATCCAATCGAAGAATTGGCAGTGGTGGGGGTTTGGTGATTGCAAGCAGAAGGACTAGTTTGGAAGCTCTGGTCTGGGTAGAGAACAGGGAGCCCTCGGCCAGGAACCCCCAGCACGTGTCAGTAACTAAAAAGGCATGAAGGAACACACCTGAGAGGCAGGGAATGAGCAGGCTGGTAATGACATGGCCCTTCCACTTTGGAGAGAATGGGAGGAAGGAGCTGCCAAGAGTCCAGAAACGTCATGAGTCCATCTATCCATTCCTGAGTTGGGACCTCATTAAAAGATGATCACAGTTATTCACAGTCTTAGAAAGAACTCCAGAGGGAAGTCCATTGTGTCCCCTGGCCTCTGTCAGGTCACTGTTCTTCTCCCCGTCTACCCTGAGCATTCCCACATGCAATAGGACTTCCTCCTTGTAGGTAGTTGGTGTGAAGGATCCGATTTTAGACAAAAGTATTTAATAAGATGAAGAGGGCAACCTTTTAATTTTGAATGTATTCTGCTTAAGATGGACTTTGGTTTCACTTTATAAGATCAGTTGAGTTGACTCAGAAAGAGAAGATGACCTCTTATCTCTAGGATGGGAAGGTGATTTGGAGCACACAGAAGACCTTAATTCTAGCTTCAAAGCTCTCTGGGGATGTCAGGACTTATGGAGAGAAGAGGATGTCAGTATGGATGTCTTTGAAGGCTGGACATTAAGCTCTGTGACCTTGGGAAGCAGAAACAAGGATCCCCAGGAGTCCAGCCTGTGGTCAGGGGGGTGGACCCTTAGGAAGGACAATCCTGTGGTTTTCCTGAGCCAGATTCTTTTCTTATATTCCTTTTCTAAAGGTTTTATTTATTTATTTGACAGAGAGAGAGAGAGAGAGAGACCACAAGTAGGCAGAAAGGCAGGCAGAGAGAGAGGGGGAAGCAGGCTCCCCGCTGAACAGGCAGCAGGGCTTGATCCCAGGACCCTGAGATCATGACCTGAGCTGAAGGCAGAGGCTTAACCCAATGAGCCACCCAGGCGCCCCTCTTTTCTTATATTCTTGATGTCATATAAAAAGAGCTCTGGGTTTTTATGAACCAAAAGAAGATATTAGGGGAGACTCAGGAAGAACTGACATTGTGTATCTTATGGGCCTTGGTGATTAGAAGCTGGGAGCCAGGCTTAATATGTTTTAAGGAAATAAATAGGGTGATTCATCTACCCAAATATTGTGATCCACAAATAACTGCTGCAATGATTAAAAGGCAGGGCTATGCACTTTTATTGGGCCAGGTTTTCAGAAGTATTTTCTACAGCTGATTTAATTGGATTTACCTTGCTGTGAAATGCTCAGGTTCACAGGCTTGCAGGAGCTAGAGTGGAAATTCACTACTGTCGGAGATGTAAGTAGCCTACGACATATAAGATATCTTGTGGATACTTTATTTTGAACCTTATTAAGGGTATGTGTGCCTCGAGGATAAGTTCTTTGTGAGCCTCACCTTGACTGAAATACAGAGGCTGCTTGTAAATGTGTGAGAGGCTGTCCTCCCCATCATAAATCTGTGGTCCCAGTGTACGGTCACTTAAACCTTACCTTGTCCTGAGTGGTTACTATCATCACCTCTGCTGAAGAGAAAAGAGAAAAGCTACTTTGAGTTCAGAAATAAGGAATTTTTTTTTTCCGAAAGAGAAAATCTTGTACCCTTTAATACTTTAAGATGTAGTAAGATGTAGCTTTGTCCTGTGGAATTCTGGGTTAATTATTTAAAAATAAAAGCACACACACACACACACACATACACATATGTACAAGTACATAATATCTACATGCATGTATAAATATATATATGCTCAAACCTCTTAATCATCTAAATGGCAAAATGATTTGCTTAGAGTCTTATACCAGGATTTCTGAACAAAACTGCTAAGATTCTGCACCCAGTCTTGGAATTTGTTGTGTAGAAGACAGAAAAGACAGAATAAGTAATTCTGTATTGGTCCAGAGACCTCTTAGACTAATGAGTAGAAGCACACGTAAACCTGATATGTACGAGAACTGTCTTAAAAAGATGATATACCCACATATTCGTAATACACTCTGTATTTAAAAAAATCCCACTTTCCAGAGCAGTCTTTATGGTATGATACCATCTGTACAAAAAGGAAAACATACACATATGCTCAGTAAAAAAGTTTGCTAAGACTGAGTTTAAAGATGATAATGTGGGGTGTCTGGGGGCTCAGTTGGTGAAGCGCCTGCCTTCAACTTGGGTCATGATCCCAGGGTCCTAGGATTGAGTCCTGTATTGGGCTCCCCTCCCCACTCAGCAGGGAGCCTGATTTTCTTTTTTCTTTTTCTTTTCTTTTTTTTTTTTAAAGATTTTATTTATTTATTTGACAGAGAGAGAGAGAGAGATCACAAGTAGGCAGAGAGGCAGAGGCAGGCAGAGAGAGAGGAGGAAGCAGGCTCCCCACCGAGCAGGGAGCCCAATGCAGGGCTCGATCCCAGGATTCTGAGACCATGACCCGAGCCAAAGGCAGAGGCTCAACCTACTGAGCCACCCAGGCACCCCAGAAGCTTGATTTTCCCTCTCCCTCTACCTGCTGCTCTCCCTACTTGTGCTCTCTCACTCTCTCCCTGTCAAATAAATAAATACAATATTAAAAAAAAATAAAGATGATAACATATTTTTTCTTCTTTTTAGTTATCTGGCTTTTAGTACTTATCCACGAGTCTGCATTTCTTGTGTCATAAAAATAATGTGGAAAAAGGAAAAGGACTTGATAACAGAGTCATCAAAGGTGGGGCCGGTTACAAGTCCACAAACCACCCATCGCCAGAGGTAATGAGTAGAAATGAGAAGTTTCATTGACAGAAATTCCACCGAAGAAGAGCTCTTCACGTAGTTGTCAATGGGAGAAGATGGTCTCTACTTCCCAGCTCTAAGGTTCTAGAACCTGGAATTCTTCTCGTATGGACTATCTTTTCCAAAGCCATTTATAAATGTTCTCACAATCACGGCTCCTGGTCACTGAGAGTGAAGAGGGTGCTAGGGTATTTTTAAGTGGTGTTAAATCTAAAATATCCTCGATATGTATTTTTTCTTATGTGAGCAAAGTGAACAAGGTACCATCTCATGTAGGAGCTGGGCTGGTTGCATGGTAACTGTCAGCCCCCAGACAGACCTGCCTCCTTCTGGCAGCCCCATTTCCTCAGCCCTGAAGTAAGCCAAATTAGCAGCCTCTTAATGGCAGATTGCTAACTTCACTTTCTACGAAGTAAAAAAAAAAAAAAAAAAAAGACAAGGGACAACCAGATTTTTCTAGAAATATCTAATCTATCCTTTTGTTGTTGTTGTTGTTGTGGTTTTTTTAATCCGAAAACATTTTAAGTGGCAGTGATCTTCCTATCCAGACAGGCCTGAAAAGGAAAGGCCCCCACCCACCCCAGTGGTCGTCCGTGGGGGAGCCCCTCAGAACAAAGCACAGACGTCAGTTCAGCCATCCCAGCTGGAGCAAGCCCCTTTCTACAGAAACGAGAAAAACTATTTGCAGATCAAAGCAGCGTGGAGGGATCGCTCCAAGAGGTTTTTTTAAAAATTTATTTTAGATTTAACCACTTCGTGGGGCACGCGTTTCAGTCTCGCGTGGTGAAATGCAAGGTGCTCTGTGCCCAGAAACACCAGCTCCTAAAGCCCCGTGCATGAAAGAAAAGGCAAAGTCCTGGGCACATTTTCTTCACATTCCTCCTATTTTCCCTCTTAGACAGTCTGTTAGGCTGCTGGGGCCCGCAGGGCTGGCTTCCTACCTGCAGCTGCCTCCGATATTCAGCACTTCCCTGCCTGTTCTGAGTAATCTATCAAAAATAATGAGGGACTTGGCAGTTGCTGCTGTGCAGAAGGTAGCCGGCAGAAAGGGCATCTCTCCTCAAGTAACCCCACACTGATTCTGGAAAAATTTCGTACGGAGAAAAAAAAAATGCTGTTCAGCAATGGAAATCTGTTTCCTTTGCCCCGTTTGTGGTCCTTCCGCAAGAGAAGCGAGTATGGCGCCGCTTTGGTTCCTGAGAACAGGTTGGGTTGGCCTCGTGGGTCTGGTCTTGGGCTTTCCGATTGCTCAGGGCAGAGGGGCTTCGGTGTCCGAGACCATTTTAACTATGCTTACGGATTGCTCCAAACTGGGGCTCCGAATGGAAGCCTCCTGGCGTGGCCGTCTTTGGCAGTGGATGGGTTTTCTATCTTGCACGCGCGGCATCGCAATATCAAGGAAGGCACCGTTTTTAAAAGTTGAGTGTAGAGGACATATCATGTTGTATGAGTTCCAGGTGTACAACATGGTGATCGGACAAGTTTGTATGTTGTGTTGTGCTCCCTACAAGTGAAGCTCCCATCTGTCACCAAGCAACGCTATGACAATACCACCCACTACGTCCCCTAGGCTGTGACTTATTCATTCCTTAACTGGAAGCCTGTACTTCTCACTCCCCTTTACCCAACCGGTATTTGCCAGAAGAGGCAGTGGAGGAGGAATAAGATGGACAAAAGGACACTTTTAAAAAAATATGATACCACCCTACAATATCAATTATTTTCACATCCTTATGTTCCCTTTTGGTCCTTATGTATATTACATATAGTGCCTATGTATTTTACAGAGGTGATTTGTAGAATAATCTATGGACAGTTTTTTTCTCTCTTCAGTTAACTTTGTGCCATAAATACCTTCTCCCGTTTATAGTGGTTATTGGTAACTTTTCTGTGACATAATATCGTGGGGGTGTGAAGCACCTTATTTTCCTAAGCCTTCTCCTGTTAATGAACTTTTGGGTCATTTTATATTCATGCCATTACGGATATGACATAAAAAGAGACTCTCATTATGTTTTAATAAAGATGCAAACTCTTATTTGATTCCCTAAAGGGTTGCTACAGATATTACTGTGTTGTCTCTTATAGTCCTTTATTACGGTTACAATGCCATTAGCCCATTGTGCTTAAGGCATATGCTTTCTACTGCTTTCTGGGAAGCTGGATTTGAAACACTGTACCATGAGGACTTCTCATGTCTGCAAATGAAGTTCATTTAAAAAAGCAATTTAAGAAAGTCCAAAAAGACCTTGATTAACTAGAACATTTGATTGGAGAGTGTTCGAGTTAATTGAATTTCCTGATATTTGCTACTGCTGTTATTATTAGCTTACATTTATATAGAAGTTAGAGGTTAAAACACAATTTTCTTGATATAATTTTTTACCTCATGTAACTTGGTTTGGTAAAAAACTTGTTTCTTCTTTATGTCGGTTCCCTGCACTGTGTATGAAATGTTTATGCCTCTTTTTGTCAAGACAGTGCCCCAAATTCTGTCTCAGAAAGGATACTTTGCAGACTCACCTGGCATGATTCTGAACCTCGTTATGGTGTAACATCACACATGCAATTGGAGAAGAGTGGCTCCAATATGGTGAAACTCGAGAATGATCTATACGACACAAAGTGCTCCTTCATATGTATGACTATATTAACAAAATTCCAGATATGAATATTTGGGTCTATTTGCTCTTTCTCATCCCAGTGGCTTGCCATAAAAATTCCAGATAATTGAGGACTCCATTATTTAAGATCGCTAGAACTACAGAATTGGCAGAGACTATGACAATCATCTGGGTAAGGAATTGGAAGTCTGGAGGAATCATGAATTTCCTTCAAGGATTAGGACTTGATTTAAAACCCTGGAGTTGTGATTCATTATCCAGTCCTCTTTCTTCTACCTCATAGTTATATTTAGAGTTTCATTGCATATACTCTTGGATCTTTTTTTGAAACAGCGAGGAGCAGTTGATGGAGAGTCACTGAAAATATTCACTGTCAACTCGCTTAGCAGAACTGCATTAAGTAATAAAGCAAGGACATTTGACTTCATGTCAGTCTTCTGTTCTTTTGGTGACTTTGTACTGCATCTACATTGTGTTAGGCTGTGTGCTAGGTTCTCGGAACAGAGACAAAGACATAATCCTGAGGCAATGTGGTATTGTAGGATTCAAACCAGGACTTGAAGCCCGGTTCTGCCATTTCTTTATTATAAACTTGGGAAAGCTACTTGACCCCTCTACCTACACAGAGAATAGCCGAAGACAGTACAGAAGTGTGAATCATTCCCTGCTGGTGCTCCATATACCTTGCCTTACGTATTGCGAAATGAGTCTCAGGAAGGGGTGGATTCCAGGCTGCCTTGTCTCATCTTGAGAGCATAGTGATGCTTGGGTATCTCTGAAGGAAGAATGGGTAGTGTGAAGACAGAGGACTGTTTCATAGGTTGGAGGATTCAGAAACAGACTTAAGTCTCTCTGTTGAATAGCATGGGCCCTAAGCAGAGGAATTGCTTCTGATGCCAATGAGGCCATCCCTGGAGGTCATTTCCTGTCCATAGGGAACTCTACAGATCCATTGGGTTTGATGTCTTCTTGACTCAGTGTCACCCAGAGACATTCCTTCTTACAGAGCCCCTGATTTTTGAAAGTATTCTGCCTCAGCACCGACCCCTTGTAGTAGTCAAAAGTGTCGATGGGTTTTTGATTTTCTTCTGTAAGTCTCTATCTAGGTAGATAGATCGAGTAATTTTTGAACTTTACTCAAATTTAGTGAGAGAAAGGAGAACTTCATAATCCTTAGAGACCAGTTATAATTTTTGCTTCTAAAGATTTTGAGGAAAACCTGCCTCATTTCTTGGTACGCAGTGCTGGTCGGTAGGGTGAAGCTCAGAGCTCCCAGGAGTGCCAGCCCTTTGGAATAGGAGGGACTCCTTTTTCTTCAACTTTCAAATTGAGTGACCAGTCAGGGTGGACCAAAGTGACTGCTCAAAACTCACAGAAATAAAGGTTAAAGCAAGATAGTGCTGGTGGGCTAGGCCTAGCCGTGGTCCTACAGGGATGCATAGGTGATTGTTCTGGTTTCCCAAAGTGACATGCACAGTCCTCTTGGGAGCAAGATTTGAAACTTGCAAGATGAGGTAATGCTACAGTTTTATGACTGTGTGTGAGGGTAACTGAGAAGCTCTGTTTCAAGATCTTTCTGCCACAGCCTTTGTTAATATACAACCAGCAAGTTTCCTCACAAGGGAACGGAACAGTAATGAAGATCATGAAATGTAATCTCTGGTAGGACATTTCTTTTCAAGGACACCTTGCTACCCATATCTTGAGCACTGGCTTCACCACGCGTCTGGTGGTCAAGGCCCAAAACTGAGAAACCGTCCCACATGCTACATTTTTTTCACCTTGTCTTTCTGTAAACATTCCTTCACTATTTCCCTGATGTTGCTGGACATAGTTTTCCTGTGCTCTCACCAGGACCATTCTGCTTACCCAGGATACCTTTCTCTTCACTTCATCCTTCCTCGTGACATCTGTTATAACTTCCTCCGACCACTTTCTTGCTAAAGAATCTGTGGTGGGATTCTTTATAATATTTAATACTGTGGTCTTGATGGCCCACAGTAGAAACTCTAAACTCCTTTGCCTAATATTTTGTGCCCATTCACCTATCCAGCCTGTACCCCACTTCCCAATACCCCCTTTACTGTGCTCACAGGTTCCCTGAATTTCCACTAGATTTGGCTTAACTTTCCCTGTGGCTTTCTGCTCATGAGGCACCATCATTTCCCTTTCCCCAATTTTCAAAATCCTTGCTTCGATATCCCACTTTCCTTTATGGAACTGTCTTTTATCTGTATCCCCTATGATTTGGAAATAATCTCTCCCTCCTTCATACTCCCAATTCAAGGCATTTGGAAATTTTTGCATGTACCCTCTTGGATGCAGGCACCAAGGATCTAGAAAAGATTCTGGGAATCTATGCCAGCAACATCTACTGCAGAGTTTTCATTACAGAGCTGGCATTTTAAGTCATGAGGCTGGATGAAGTCACTAAAGAGACAGCACAGACAGTCAGGAGAGGTGGACCAGGGAGAACAGCAGTATTTAGAAGTCCTGTGCTGTGGCTTGGAGTAGATCATCTTCATATGATCCTGTAAGTCTAGCACAAAGAAAGCACCAATAAGTGACCACTGAATCAGTATTTCCTGAGCTTGAAGTTCCCCAAATGCTTGGGATTTTCCTATTCAAGCGATGGGACAGGTGTCAAAAATGCCCACTTCCAGGATGACGATCCATGAGCCCTATCTTTCCTACCAACCTCTGCCCTAAGGAACCGTGAGTCATTGACAGATTCATGCCTCCACTCACACACATTCAAAGACCACTCCCTCTGTAACATGCAATGGTGAAAGATTAATACAGTAATGAGCTGATAAGATGCTACAAGAGTGTGAGACACATGGAAACAAGTAAAAATTTATAGCATGGTATAATGAATGCTACCACTGGGGCAAGAACAGCATGGTTTTTTCTCATCCAGTCACTTGGAGGAGAGAGAAAACATGCAGTATGGGATTTTTCCAAAAATTAGTGGAAAAAATTAGATTTTTCCAAAAACTAGCCTCCAACAGGCTAGTGAAGAAAATGCTCCTCAAATTCTGGTACACAATCTTTCTTTAGGGTTTGAGGTATAATAGCATAGTGATAAAGGCCCAAATGTTAGAGTCAGAGAGATGTGGATTCAGTACCTGGTCTTGTCACTTATGAGTTAGCTGCAAAGAGTTAATGGAATCTTATAGAAACTCAGGACTGTCATGTAGTATAATATTTCTCCCTGTGGTTTAAAGTGGAGATGAATCTCTGTCAGGGCACGCCACTCTTAATTTTGTTGTTGCAGTTATTTCTATTCCCTTCACTTCAGGTATACAAGAGTTATGGATAATAAACTGGAAGGTGTCTTAACTCCCAAGTATGTGCTTTGTCTACAAATTGTAAATTATCTACAATCTAAGAAAGTGAAAAGCAAAACTCATTTATCTCATTTGAGTGGATGTAGGAGTGAAGAGCCTTTCCCCCTATATTCAAGTGCACTAAATGCCAACTAATAGAAGGTTTTATTGTCTTTGTATGTGATGTTACATGAGTCATGATTCAGAAACAACAGGTAAATGAGTGATTGAGAGACAGGCAAAACATCTCCGAGTAGTCCTTCCTCTTTTTTTTTTTTTATTAAATGAGTCACAGAAAGGAAATATGAAAGTGACTCTTCAGAGGCCACTTTGTCAAATAAAAAACCCAACCTGAAGCTTCATAACAGGGAGAAAGGTACCATATGTTACTTTCCCAAGTGGGAGCTCAGTGACACAGCTCAGGCTGATGTTCACTATTTTCTTTTCTTTTCTTTTTTAAGATTTTATTTATTTATTTGAGAGAGAGAACAGGAACACACAAGCAGGGGGAGCATCAGAGGGAGAGGGAGAAGCAGGCTCCCCGCTGAGCAGGGAGCCCGATGAGCGACTCGATCCCAGGATCCTGGGATCATGACCTGAGCTGAAGGCAGCTGCTTAACCAACTGAGCCACCCAAGTGCCCCACCATTTTCAAAAGCAAGAAAAATCGAGATACAACCTCTCATTATCCTCAGACCATGAAGAATGGAATTGAGGTTGGAAAGGGAGATTTCTGAAGTTCACTCAGCATCAGGGAAATACATACCAAAACCATAATAAGATACCACTTCTCACCATCAGAATTGCTAAAATTAACAACACAGGAAACAATAGATGTTGGGGGAGGTTGTGGAGAAAGGGGAACTCTCTTATACTAGTTGGAATGCAAACTGGTGCAGCCAATCTGGAAAACAGTATGCAGGTTCCTCCAAAAATTAAAAATAGAGCTGCCCTGTGACCCAGAAATTGCACTACTAGGTATTTATCCAAAGGATACAAACATAGTGATCTGAAGGGATACAAGTACCCTAATGTTTATAGCAGCAGTGTCAACAATAGCCAAATATGGAAAGAGCCCAAGTGTCCATCAACTGATGAATGGACACACACACACACACACACACACACACACACACACACACACACACAGATAATGGAATATGACTCAGCCATCAAAAAGATTGAAATCTTGCCATTTGCAATGATGTGAATGGAACTAGGGTATATTATGTTAAGTGGAGTAAGTCAGAGAAAGACAGATATCACGTGGTCTCACTTGAATTTAAGAAACAAAACATGGGGCACCTGGGTGGCTCAGTGGGTTAGAGCCTCTGCCTTCGGCTCGGGTTGTGATCTCAGAGTCCTGGGATTGAGCCCCGCATCCAGCTCCCTGCTCAGCAGGGAGCCTGCTTCCTCCTCTCTCTGCCTCCTCTCTGCCTACTTGTAATCTCTCTCTCTCTGACAAATAAAACAGAAAAGAAAAGAAAAGAAACAAAACAGATGAACATAGGAGAAGAAAAGGAAAAATAAAGTAAGATAAAATCAGAGAGGGAGGCAAACCATGAGAGACTCTGAATTATAGGAAACAGCCTGAGGGTTGCTGGAGGGGAGGTGGGGGGGAGATGGGGTAACTGGGTGATGAGCATCAAGGAGGGCACATGATGTGATGAGCACTGGGTGTTTTATGCAACTGCTGAATCACTAAATTCTACCCTTGAAACTAATAATATGCTATGGGTCAACTGAATTGAATTTAAATTAGAATTTTTTTAAAAAGAGCTTTCAGAAGTTGATTCACTATAAATGAATACAATAGTGCTGTGCAGCCCCAAATGACAGACACCAGCATACCATGGGATTCATGGGTTAGGTGGTTCTGATTATTTATTTCTGTGTAAGAAGCAATCCCCAAACTCACAGTTTGTTAGGTCATAACCTCGGGTTTGTCTGGGTAATTCTTCTGTTGCATGTGGCATTGACTGAAGTCACTTGCTGGTACTCATCTACCAAAAGGGCTTGTCTAGAGGGTCCAAGATGGCTTTGCTCAGACATCTAACATCATGGCGGGGTTGGCTGGATCGCCTTCTCCTTCTCCTTCTTCTTCTTCTTTTTTTAAGTAGGCTCCATACTCAGTGTTTGAGCTCATGACCCCAAGATCAAAACCTGAGCTGAGATCAAGAGTCCAAAGCTTAAGAGACTGAGCCACCCAGGCCCCGCAAGAGGTTGATTTCTTAATGGGAAGAATAACACGGAATTGGTGACCACCTTTATTTTATTACACAGACTTACAGCTGGGTTACGAGTGCTAGGGACATTTGAAACTCAAGTTTCACATGATATACTATTCTTTTGTTCCAGAATAGCCCATATCCGTGCACTCCCATGGCCTCTTACCGCAATCATTTGTAACTCCCAGCCCACCGAAGGATCAGGCTGGTAGACCCAGGTACTTAATGTTTGCCTACACGTCTCTTGGCCAGCAATGGATTGGAGAAGGCGGGTAAATAGCCCAGCTCCCTGCTCCTCTGTAGAAACAACCCCAAGGTATGTCATACAACATTCGGAGGTCCCTGGCATGATCGAGCCCCAGTTCCCCACAGCAATAATATATCAACCAACCCACCCCATATCTCTTTCTTTCTTCCCTCTGCTTCACTTGCTAACCCCCCACTAATACTTCCTGAGATCCTCTTCCAGATAAATTGCTTTTGTTGCTTTTGTTTCTGGGGGATGTTACTAGGGACCGATGATAATTTTAGAGCATGGAATTATAATATCCAGTTCTAGATTTGCTGCAACTTGGGGGAAGATACCACATCTCTTTAGGACTCAATAATATAATTCAAAATTTAAAGGGTTGTTGACTTAATGATGCTAAAACTGAGACTTGCTTTTCTTCAAGTGACTTGCTCAAGGTAGCCGGTAGGCGTGGTGGTGTGTCAGGACTAGAACTCTGGGTCTTCCGACTTCTGGTCACTATTTTTGTCTCTGCAGATTGCTGTGGGGGACTGAGCTGCTTACCTGAGCTCTTAATCCTGTCCTTGTGCACACAACCATGACAGAGAATTCGATGAAGATGCATTTGTGTACAAACACACACACACAACTGTACATACACACAAATACACACATGCATTTGCCACTAGTAAGTAGTCTGCCTTGCTCACTTCACTGATCAAGGCTCCAGTAGAGTCTAAAAGCTATAAAACAAAAGATTGTTCATCTTGCATACATTCATCTGTTTTTCTTTTCTTTTTTGTTAATTGGATGATATGTCGACTTGCTTTATTCCCAAAAGAACAATGGGAATTCTTTTATCGATTGCCAGTGGTATACCTAGAGGATTTGGACCTGAGAAAATTGTTTTTAAACATCTCCCCTCACCTATACGACATAATTATTTTCAATAATAACCTTGTAATAACCATGAAAATAATTATTCTCTTGATTTAGTCCTGATTTATTATGTCTAGATTTAGTCTTTAGTTTTTAAAACAACTAACAATTAAAAGAAGAAAATGAGGGGCGCCTGGGTGGCTCAGTCAGATGTTTAACTGGGTAAGCTTGGGACTCTTGATTTCAGCTCAAGAGGTGATCTCAGTGTTGTGAGATCGAGCCCTGCCTCCAGCTCCATGCCTGGCATGGAGCCTGCTTAAGATTCCCTCTCTCAAGGGGAACCCTCCTACACTGTTGGTGGGAATGCAAGCTGGTGCAGCCACTCTGCAAAACAGTATGGAGATTCCTCAAAAAGTTGAAAATGGAGCTACCCTATGACCCAGCAATCGCACTACTGGGTATTTATCCTAAAGACACAAAGGTAGTGATCCTCAGGGACACGTGCACCCGAATGTTTATAGCAGCAATGTCCACAATAGCCAAACTATGGAAAGAACCTAGATGTCCATCAACAGATGAATGGATAAAGAAGATGTGGTATATATATACAATGGAATACTATGCAGCT
>LNAC01000424.1:1173636-1197895 GCA_002007465.1 Ailurus styani
GCAGAGGGAAAAGGGAGAAGCAGACTCCCCTCTGAGCAGGGAGCCCAGTGCAGGACTTGATCCCAGGACTCTGGAATCATGACCTAAGCTGAAGGCAGACGCTTACTGACTGAGCCACCCAGGTGTCCCAACAAACTCTTTCTTAAAATGGTTCCTGGATACAATGAGGTGGCATTTGGGGCTATTGGTTTTTAAGGAGGAAAATAATTTATGACACGGAGATGTGTATATCTGAAAGGGGAGGTTCAGAATGTCAGCAGCTCAACTGTTTCTCTTTTGTGTACATCCTGCTTAATGCTGGACGGATTTCTCCCTTTTTGAATAGCGCTATTGTTCTCCTGGTGCACTGGGCACAGAGGGTGATGGCGCCTTGGATTCAGGAATTGTTTAATCTGATTTCTCTAACTTTAGGATCAATATTTGTCTCTTCTTCCTTGCTCTCTAAAAGATTTTTTTGGGTAATATTTAAAATTGTGATGTAATTTTCTCTTGCACTATATATATTCTAGTTACTTCTGTTCCTGTATTACTCCATATGCCTTGAAGGCAACACTACTCATGTGTATTATTACCCCCCTGAAATGGATGGCACCTGTCTCATCCATTTTTAAAGACTTTTCTTTATTTGAGAGAGAGAGGGAATGAGAGAGAGCCTGAGAGGGGGAGGAGCAGAGGGAGAAGGAGAAACAGACTCCCTGCTGAGCAGGGAGTCCTTCCCGTCACCTCCCTGCACCGCCCCGCCCCCGCCCGCCACTAGATCCCAAGACCCCAAGAGCATGACCTGAGCTGAGGCTTAACCCACTGAGTCACCCAGGTGCCCCTCATCCATTTTTGTATTTGTTAAAAATCTGTTGGTTACATAGGAAGAATTTATTATAGCCTCTCTTGTTAGCTGATTTCCTTCTTGGTGCTATTTCCAGAATTCAAGCCTCTACCTACTTTGCTGTTTTATTCTACCGCTCCCTAATCCATAGCCTTGCCAACAAGATTCCCAGCTGCTTTAAAAAATACTTGGAGTAAATGCCAGAAGGTACAAGTGGCATTTACTCAGAAAATATTTTTAGAGCAGCTGATGGTGTTTACAGTTAGCGTGATAATCGAAGGCATCATTTTCAATTCAGAAGCAAGTAAACAAAAGGGTTGTCTCAGCTTGAGATGTGTTGTCTTTATAAAACATTTGTCTAGCCTGGAGGAGAAGAGTGGCATTGACTTACTCTCATCATTCTCTTCTTTTTTTTTCTCATCATTCTCTTCTTGACACCAGCAGCCACAGTCCTCCTTAGAACAAAACCACATAGTCAAACAGTTTGCATTTAATTTTCTTCAATTTATTTTTTTTAATTAGAAATATTCTCACTAGGTAGGATGGAACAAAATAGAAAAAGTACAAAATGTTATACAGGGAAAAGTAACACTATTTCCCACCCCTGCCTGTCTAGTTTCCTTTTCGCGAGACAAACACTGTTAGTGGCTGCTTGTGCATTCTTCCAGCTACATTGTACATATACGTAAATACACATGTATTTGATCCAAATGACATATACTCTCATGTATCCTGCTTTTATCCCTTATGATATATCTTGAAGGTTCCATTACATCATGATCTATAGCCCTGGTTTATAGTGCTGGCGTAACCTTTGTCATGCAGCTTAATTGTCATGGAGTCTGCCTCCCCTGATAAGCATTTATGTTGTTTCACTATTATAAGCAATGCTGCCATCAATATCCTTACAAACATGTCATTTTGGATATCTGTCAGATATCTAAAGAGGAATTTTTGGCAGCAATCCTACGAGTCGATGGGCAGGTGCCTCTTTTTCTAGTGGATAGAGCCAACATGCCCTCCATAGGTATTCTAATTATCTGCATGCCCGCCAACAGACCTGATTCTCCAAAACTTCCCCAAACCTCTTACCAGACTTGTTGATTTCACCAACCTCCTAAAGGAGAAAATGGGATTTCACTGTCGGTGAACTTGGATTTCTCCTCTTGTGAATGCCGTTGAACATCCTTTCATGTGGTAAGGGGCTTTGAGACTTTCTAACTTCTTTTGTTCATGTCTCTCTCCATCTTTTCTGTGAGCTATCAACTTGATTTTTAGGATCTTGTTCTACACTAAGGAAAATAGATCTACTTGTGATTTGGGCTGCAAATTTTTTCATAGATCGTCATTTGCATTTTTGACTTGTGAAAGAATGTTTTGGGATGCTGAAATTAGAATTTTTATGTAATCTCTCCTCCTCTTCTTCCTCCCTCCTTTCCCTGACATCCCCTTTCTTTCTTCATTCCTACTTTTCTTTCTCTCTGCTTAAATGGACTCCCCACTTCCAGATTATGAAAAACCTCCCATTGTTTTTTAGTTCGGTGCTTTGGTACTTTGTTTCTACATGTATATTTCTTATCGATCCAAGAAGTATTTCCACAAACACGTATCAACCTGGAAGCTGCTTAATTGTTTTGCACCCTTCATGGATAATTCATTCTCCCCACTGATAGGCAGTAGCCTCTTTATCACATGCCGGCTCTCAGTAAAATCTGGGTTCTTTGTTTCATTTTCGTTTCGTTGTGGTCTTGCATTTGAGGGCTGTACTGTACCTATAGATACATTCTAATATCAGGTTGGGATAGTTCCACTTCATTAACATTCTGGCTCTTTTTCCTTATTTTTTTTTAATATAAACTTTAGGAGAAGCTCTAAGCAAGTGAGAGTCTATTCTTTTTTAAAAATTCTTTTTTTTTCATTTTTTTAAAGGTTTTTATTTATTTGACACAGAGATAGAGAGTACAGGTAGGCAGAGCAACAGACAGAGGGAGAGGGAGAAGCAGGCTCTCCACTGAGCAGAGAGCCCAGTGCGGGGCTCGATCCCAGGACCCTGGGATCATGACCTGAGCTGAAGGCCACCGCTTAACAGACTGAGCCACCCAGGCGCCCCTAAAAAATTCTTTTTTTTTTTAAAGATTTATTTTATTTTATTTATTTCACAGAGGGAGAGAGATCACATGGAGGCAGAGAAGCAGGCAGAGAGAGGGGGAAGCAGGCTCCCTGCTGAGCAGAGAGCCCGATGCGGGCCTCCATCCCAGGACCCTGAGATCATGACCTGAGCCGAAAGCAGAGGCTTTAACCCACTGAGCCACCCAGGCGCCCTAAAAAATTCTTTTTGTATGTTTTCTAAAGAATTAAAATACGTTACTGATCCTGTCTATCACAAAACAGGGCGTGGATTTTTTTAATGCTTCCATACAGCATTTTAATGTTTACCTCATGTATATTTTGTATGTTTCATTAACTTTATTCATATGTACTACATATTTCTTCTATAGTCTATATTGATATTTTAATTGGGATCTTTTCTTCCTTCTTTCATCTGGTTGTTGTTTGTGTAGGGCAGAGTATTGATTTGGATATATTAATGTATGCAGGCATCTTACTGAATTCCGGTTCTAATTTCCACTTTATTCTCTTGTGCTTTCCAGGTATGCACATTATATCATATATAATTCATAATAATTAAACCACCTGCTCTCCAACTCGAAATGTCTCTTATTTCTTTCTCTTGCCTAAATGCAATGGCTAAGACCTCCAGAACAATGTTAAATAATAGCAGGAACTGTGGACATTTTTGCCCAGTCATGTTTTGATTATTTTCCCATTAAACAGGACATTTCTAGGTTTGTATGAGAGATAATAATATTAAGGATGTAGTCTTCTAGTCTTATTTATTTAAGAGGATGTTTGCTTGTTAGTAAGAATAAATATTAAGTTTTATTAAATGCCCATCAGTATCAGAGGTAGTCCTATTTTTCTTTGATCTATTAATATGTTGAAATGTAATAATAAATTTCCTAATATGGAAACATCCCTGAATTCCTAGACTAAACACCACTTATTCATGTGTTATATTGTTCTAAATGTGCTTCTATCTGATAATATTTTATTAGGAGTTACGTATTGGGTTTTGGTATCACTGTTATTTGTAAGTAGAATTCAGAATTTCCCTTTTTTTCAATGATTTGAAACAATTTAAATTCATACTGAAGTATCTATTTTTAATGGCTTGGTAGAATCTGTGAAAAGCCCAGAAACTTGAACTTTTTTCTTTTTTGGCTGAGGTAAGGGGTGCTGGGGCAGGGACATAATTCTCTGAGATCTTTCTCAATTGTTTCTGTGGTATTTAGTGTGTTTAGATTTTCTAGCTCTTTATGGTTATTTTCAATAATCTATAATCTATATATTCTAGAAAGACATCTATTTCACCTACATTTTTAAATTTTAGAGTTGAACAAAGAAATCTCATTTATTTATTTATTTATTTATTTATTTATTTTATTTTTAATTCTGTTAGTCACCATACAGTACTTTGTTAGTTTTTGATGTCGTGTTCCATGATTCATTGTTTGTGTATAACACCCAGTGCTCCAGGCAATCCACACCCTCCTTAACACCCATCGCTGGGCTAACCCATCCCCCTCCCCCCCTCCCTCTAAAACCTTCAGTTTGTTGACTGGAGTCCACAGTCTCTCATTGTTTGTCTCCCCTCTGAGTCCCCCTGCCCTTCATTTTTCCCTTCTTTCTCCTAATGTCCTCCACACTGTTCCTTATGTTCCACATATAAGTGAAACCATACGATAACTGTCTTTCTCTGCTTGACTTATTTTACTCACCATTTGCATTGACATGGATCAAAGTGAAAGGAAATTTAAAGACTAAAAAGAGATTGCTTAGCATTATCCCCTCCAGTTCCATCCATGTCGATGCACCCACCACATCATTTTGTGCCATTTCATTTTTTTGTCTGTGTGGATGTGGTTAGCAAACTGTTTATCTGTTTTACTGTGTTTCCTTTCAAAAAAATCAGCTTTTAAATGTCTGGAAGTACTAGAAGGAGAGGAGAAAAAAAGGGAAAGAGAGAGAGAGAAGGAGAGAGAGAGAGGGGAAGGAGAGAGAAAGGGCAGGGGAGAGAGAGAGAGAAGGAAAGAGAGAGATTTAGCTGTATTTTAGTGTCTGAGTAGGAATATTCCAGAAAGATGGAATAGCACAAGCCAGACAGATAAGCCAGGAGTGTGATGCCAGAGGTCAGTGAAGTTATTGAAAGTTTAACACAGGTTTTTGGAATAATGTCAGGCATTATTCTGGGAAACAAGTGGGAAAAAGATGCCACATCTCTAACCATAGAGTCTCTATTCTCATGTGAGCAGAAGAGCTAAACCATGACCAGGCATACAGATAAAGCTACAAGGTGACCTGAGAGGGAGGTGACTTTTGAGCCTCGATAGCTGGAGGCTGAGATGGAAGCAGCCATGGAAATATCTAGAAAAGGAGGCGAAATTAAGAGTTCTCCTTAACTCTTAGAGAGACATAGCAAGTTCTTTAGGTTTCAAACATGAATGACTTTGTCCCATTTCAGGAGCATGAAAGAGAGTGGGGGTAGTGAAAAGTATCTGAAGGAGGAGGTGGAGGTAAGATGTGAGGTAGGAAGAGAGCTAGGTACAGATCAGGAGGTGTTGCCTGCTGAAAGCTCTCAGCCAGCTGGCTCCCCAAGCACGACCTTCTGCTGAAGAAGGCTGCCTTGCCCAAGGAGGTTCCCTCTGCTCACAAGCAGCTTGTATCCAATGGCTGGTGTAGAGAGCAGTTAAAAAACCCTGTCCCTTGCCTCAGTTGGGGCACATCTGAAGGGCCACCATTGTCTCCAAACCCCTCATGAGATCACATGAGGCTTTTGTTACTACTGAATCACAATTCAATGCCTGCCTCAGCTCAATCCTTCTTTCCTTACTCCTGGGCAGGTGCATCCAAGAGCCCTGCCCCATAAAAAAACCTACAAGCAAGTCCCTTTACAAATGTGTCCCGAGAATCTAACCTAAGAGAGCTGGTACCAGTAGCAATCCAAGGAAATGGAATCCAAAATGGGATTTTGCAGCTGGGTGACCCACCTTCTACCACTTCTTGGTGATAAGGACCCTGTTGCTGGAGCTTGGTAGAGCACGGATACTCCCCAACATGTGAGACTACAGTAGTACCATTGTTAACATTTTCCTGCTGGTCAGCTGGAGTGTGATTCCTGTACAACAGAATGCTCTGGCAGGTGCAACATGGTGGACGTTTGAGAAGCCCAGGGGAAACAGTAATTATAACGACGATGGAATTGGATGCCTCTTGCTAAGTACAAATGAGGAGTTGGAAAAATTCAATAAAAGGTCAAGAGTGATGAATCATCAATTCAAGGCAAAGTGTGAAAGTCCGAGGGCCTTCTTGCCATTATGAAAGGAGCTGTCATATCCTGCAGCTGGAAGGCAGCAAAAGAACGAGGCCTAGGCCTTAATTAAAAGAGTGGCAGAGCTCCAGCCAAGGTGGTCCAGTCCTCACCATCTGGACATCCTGCAGACACCAGTGTACATGTTGGTGATATCGACACACTGGCTGGGCTAAGTTCATGAGGACTGGCAAGACTGCTAGAGGTCCCGGTGAAAGACGTATGTTCCAGAGGTGGGAAGAAATGCCATCAAGATTCAGGGTCTCCTACATCCATGAAAGTTTTAAGGGCACAGTGGTCTGGGAACATATTCCACTGAAAGTAGTAGGATTTCCTAATAGTGTAACCACTAAAAAGGAAGCCTAATTCCTGGTAGGACTTTCTAGTTTCTAGAGTGACATGTTCAACATTTTGCAGACTGCTCTGACCCATTTTCTAGGTGACATGGAAGGCTGCCAGTTTCAAGTGGGTTCCAGAACAGGGAAGAACTCTGTGGCCGCCCTAGGCTGTGGTATAAATAGGCCTGCTGCTCCGCCCACATGCTCCATCAGGTCCTAAGGCATTAGGGGAATCTGTGGGGCAAAAGGCATTATGTGGACTTTGGCACAGCCTATTAAGAGAATCAATTTAAAGCCCTAAGGATCTGGATTAAGGCCACGTCCTACTCAGCAAAGAATTTTACATATATGGAAAATAGCTCTTTGCATTGTTGGGCTTGGTAGGGCACCTGCCAATGGGACATCATCCAATCATGGGGCCATAGCTGCCCATCGTGGCATTGTTGTGTCAAATCTGTCACGTCGTAAGGTTGGATGGGCCCAGCAGCAATGGCCCACCATTATAAGATGGAAGCCATACAACTGAGATTGGGCACAAGTAGGGACAGAAAGATAAGTAACCTGAATGAGCAAGGGACCTGGACCCCCATGTCATCGGCATGGTTTTACCAGATCCTTTCCTTCAGCTCATTCCTCTTATGGCTGTGGGGTATGTGTGTATGTGTGTGTGTGTGTGTGTGTGTGTGCATGTGTGTGTGTGGTATAGCATAGTATGTGCATGTATGGTGTGCGTGTGGTAGAGTGGTATGTATGTGTACGGAGTGTGGTGGGTGTGTATACGTGTATGTGACTTCCATATAACTCCTTACAACCCTGAGGAAATGGAGTCTGTGGCCCCAAAACAGAGCTGTGAGGGTGAAATTCTCCCTACTGGGCACAAATTTGGGCAGTGCTTTGGTCACTGACTTTCTATAGAGTGAGAAGTCCTCCCAAATAAGAATATATACAATTCACAAGCAATGGGAATGGCTTTGCTGGTTGGTCAGGCAGCTAGGAGGGGAGGGATTCAAAGATCAAGGACAAGAAGTCCTGGGTAAAGATGTTACCAGATGGAAGAAATGGGACAAAATAGGAAGATTTTTGTTTTTCATTGAGAGCACCCTCTCAGGAAGAGGTACACAGCAACCAAGGGGACGGAAGTCCTTGGTCAGGGGAAGTCGGCCAGCCGCCGACATGGGGCACTCCACTATTGGCATAGTGAACTCATGACTGAAGTGGCCACGGATGGAGGATGTGATTAGCCCCACTACCATGGAGTCCCACATGGCCGCTCAGTAGAAGGAGCCCACTGCCCAACAAGGGTTGCTGTGGGCCCATGACATGGGACCTCTGGTTCTCTCACATATCACACCAGCCAGAAGCTGCCAGGCTCATAGGGGCTTCTGAAGGCATAGCTGGGTCCTCAGCTTAGAGATGACATCCACAAGGTGAGGGCATCATCTTCCAAGATGCAGGACACACCCTCAATCAACTGTCTTTCTATGGTGCTCTGTCCTCAGTGGGGAGTACACATTTGTTGGAAACCAAGGGGAGCAGCCTTGCTTATCATCACTTCCAATGACTTCTTTGGGGGATTGTGTTTTCTCTTCCTACAACCCTAAGTTCTGTGGGGTTTGAGGTTCTGGTTCCTCAGAGTGCTAATGCTTTCACTGGAAGACAGTAAGAGTCTGATTAAACTTTCAGCTGTTGCTGTCAACTGGTCACTTCTGGCCTGTTGTGTCAAGCAGACAGCAGGCTAGGAAAGGAGTCACCACTGTGGCAGGAGTAAGTGACACTGACTGTGGGCTTCTTTTACATGGGGGGTGGGGTGGGGGGGTGGAATATTTGTGGCACCTAGGTGATTCAACAGGGTGTCTCTTGGTCCTACTACTACTAGCCCTGGCCACTTGTGACTGAGACTGGAGAAGGGCCTGGTGACCAGAGGCTCAGACCCTTCAGGGACAAGAGTCCAGGGCATTCTACCAGGAAACTCCCTAGATATGAGAGCTGAAGATCTGGGGTGCATGTGGTGGTGGCCCTAGAATAGCTAACAGAGAAGGAAGATGATGAGTCTCAGTTGTGGCTCGGCAGCCAGACCTAACCTTCATCTTGAAAGTTTTCTCCAGGAAAAGAGACCAACCAGTGTTCCAGAGAAGCTGCTCCCAGATGGGGTTAACTTATCTGAAGCAGCTGGATCCAAGAGGCACAGAGAATGGGTTTAGTAGATCCTATGATGTGGCCCCCAATCCCTCCTCAGAGCCAAGACCTTCATACCTGCTGCGTATATTGGCTGCTGACACCCCAGCTGAAATCTGCCCTCACCACATTGTCCTCTGCCAAAAGGCATTGCCCATCCTAAGGTTATGCACCCCTCCCCCCAAGGGCCAATCTGCTTCCATGATTAGGAGATGCAAGCATGAAAAGGCTGGCCCTCTTTCCTCAATCTGGGTCATTTCTGAGGGGCCATCCAGTCTCCAGAAACCTGCCTACCCCTGGGATCAGTGGAGGCTCTGTTGAGATTGGTTCCCAATTTACCTTCTCCCTCAGCCCATCCCTGCTTCCCTCACTCTCCGTAATGTCCTTTAAGATAGTCCACAAATTCTCTGGTGTTTCTTCCCTCAAAAAAATGGAGTTTAATTCCCTCCTCTTGTGTGCGGGCTGGACTTAGTAACTCTAGCAAATAGATGAGTGGCAGACATGATGGGGTGTCACTTACAAGATGAGTTTATAGAAAGACTCTGGCTTCAGTCTTGGGTACACTCCCTCCCCCACCCCTCACTCTGTCTTACACTTCTTCTGGAGGAAGCCAGCTGTCATTTTGTGTGGACACCGGGCAGAGGCCCATGGGCAAGGACTGGGTTCTACCAATACCATGTGGTGAGCTTGGCCGGGATCCTCCGACAGACAGCTCAGTGCATCCTTACGAGGGACCCCGATCCAGAGCCACACAGCTAAGCTGCTCCTGGATTCCTGACTCACAGAAACAGTGTGGGATAATAAGTATTTACTGCTTTAAGCTGCAGAATTTGGGGATAATTTTTTACATAACAGGTAGCAAATACACGTCCTTATGAATGTTGCCCTCGAAAGAACTTTCCAAATGAACTTCTTCCCTGCAAATCTCTACCTTAGAGTCTGTTTCCTACAAAATCCATCCTAAGAGAGAAAGCAAAGGCATATAGATATTAAAGGGTGCTTTTTCTCAGGGATGCTGCATCATTTATTGCCAACTATAGGGAGACCAATATATGGCAGAGATGTGGAGGAAGGAGAGAAAGGAAGTCTTTAAGCCAGGCTAAGGAAATATAACTTTGCTTTGTAGGCAGTTGGGGAACCAGTGAAGGCCCAGGTGAGAGAAGAACATTTTAGAAACAGGATGAAAGATGGATAAAATGGAGAGACTATCAAAAGAAACGAAATCTTGCCAGACTCCTAATCTCACAAAACAAACTGAGGGTTACTGGGGGGTGGGAGGGTAGGGATACAGTGGATGGGTTATGGACATTGGGGAGGTTTGTGCTATGGTGAATGCTGTAAAAGGCATAAGCCTGATGATTCACAGACCTGTACCCCTGGGCAAATAATAATAATAAAAATAAATTTTAAAACAATGGAGAGACTAGCAATAGAGAGAGAAATTTGGAGCTCATTGTGATGTTTGGACAAGAAGTCAGGAAATAAACTACCTTCACCCCTCACATGGATGGAAATAATAGAATAGGGGTGATAACACTACTTGCCTGATAGGGAGTTGTTTTAGGATTAAATAAGACAGAGATTTTACCAGTCAGTATTGTAACATGTCAGAGTTTGAGAGAGAGGGAGGGACGTCCCAACTAGTTCAGCTGGGCTGACAATAGTGTGACTCACTATTATAAGGTTAGGGTGCTAGGAAACTTATTAAGAGAAGTTGTGTTGGGTCTATTGTCACCATTCCAAGTTCACGGCCTTGCTCCCTTGCTCAAAAGTGGTTTGTGCTTTTGATAATTAAGGCAACTGGAAAGAGAGGGAATGACCCACCCCTGTGACCGTGAGAAGAAATCCAGAGCTCCTGTTTTGCTGACACTGGATCAGCAACGACAGAGTCTCCCAAGGAAACAGCACGATGGAAACCTGTCCATCCCCAGCCCATACTCCCCTTCCTCTGCTCTCCCTCTGCAAAGTGGACCCATTACTAGAGACTTCTAAGGAAGAGGAGGATGGGCTTTGGATGCTAAACTGACAAGTTCTTGCTGCCTCATCTCATAGGTCACCACAGATAATTCCTCTGAAAGGCAATTTCCCACTTGCGCATGGTTTAAAAGGCTTTCTCTGATACTTCCAGCTGCTGGCTCCAGCTAATGGCCCGGCTAGCCAGAGACTTACTGAATATCTGTGTAATTAAGAAAGTATCAGATGTCATGTGGAAAAAAAGGAGGAAGTTTGTGGCAAAGCGGATAAGATGGACAAATGCCATATGAATGCTCAGTCAAAAATAAGCCTCTTTAGAACGGTGTCCTGAGGTGAGGATCTTTAGCTGACTCTGCCATCCCTGGGCTCCAAAATCTGGACTCTAAAAATGTAGGCAGGGTCCACCCAATCCGGAGTTTCATGTGTAGAACCATCTCATGGGGTGCCTTAACTTGGGATTTTCTGAAGATGACAAGGGAGCTTGTGGAGGACCACCAAGCCCACGTTCTAGAGTGGAACTGACATCCAGTTGTCTTAGCTTAGATGAGTTTTTCGAAAGGGAACCCGTGACAGAGGCTTCTGCGCAGGGAAGTTATCTGGGGGAGCAAGTCCCAAGAACAGGAGCGGGGTTCTGAGAAGAGCACCACATCCACATCTGAGCATAGGTGCTGTTCTGGGAGCTGTTCTGGCCGCAGGGGGGCGTCTTGTGGATAAACTCCCATTCATGTAACCGCTTGCCTATCTACTCTTTGTTATTTAGGTTGGTCCCGTTTCTTTTCCTGTGAAAAACAGTATTTGGAAACTACTGCATTCATGAACGCCTGCATTCATCTTTGCAAACATAGCTGATTTCCCCAGGATCGATTGTAAGACTGAAATGACATCATTTTTCTTTACAAATGTTGCAGGAAGTTGTTACCTATCCTTAGCATTTTTTTTTTGTTCTGATTATAAAAGGGAGACAAGCTCAGCACAGGAAATTCGGAAAAAGCAGAAAAATACAAAAACCTATTTAAAATGTATTTTACACAAAAATACAAAAGCAGGTTGCTTTTCTTAACTTGAGAGTTATAACATCAGTATTTCTCTGTGCCGTTTAAAATTTTAAAAAACCCACATGTCACTTAAGGGCTGAAACATGCTTCATTGGGGCGGTACAGCTTTATTAGACCAAACATTTTCTGATTTTTGGATTTTTCCGGTGTACTTATGTGTTTTCTATTAGACATTGTGCGAAGATGAACACACTTTCTGTCAGGCTTCTCTGCACCTCTGATTATCTTATTAGGTTAGGTCCTTAAAAAAAGGATTATTAGGTCAGATAATAGGCCATGTTTTTATATTCAAGAAAAATGAGCTCCTTCACAAATCCTTGAGAACTGGCCCATAGCAGGTGCCTGGTAAATATTTGTTAAATGGGTATGCAAATTTTAAAGCTCTAGTTCATAGTGCCAAAACATTTTCCAGACGGCGGTGTTCATTTACATTCCCAGCAATACAAAAATGAGTCTTAGGCCACATTCATCAACATTCAGTATTACAATTTCCTTTTACCTCTGACTATTAAAATAACAGCCTTATTTTAATTTTTATCTCTCTGAATTGTAGTTTGTTTTTCCATGTGTTCTTTTGGCTATTGATATTTCTTCGGCAAATTATTCAGAATTTTGCCTGTTTTTTGTGGGGCAGGGGGTGTTGGTCTTTTAATATGAAATACAGACTTTTGTATATACATATACTTTCTGCAACTCTTGGGCTATCCAACTTTCTTGTAATAGTCCCCCAGGCTGTCATTTGCTTTCCCTCGGTCTTTTGATTTTAGTTTTGAAATGAAAGCAATTAACTTTAAATTTCATCAGATCTAGTAGATTTTTCTTTTTGATATCTTGGTTGGCTTTTAGAGTGGAAAAGGTGGCCTGTAACCCATGATCGGTGAAATAGTTTCCTCTAGAATTATTTATGATTTATTTTATTTTGTATGAACTCTGTTATCCATCTAGTATCTAATCTGTAGAAGGCATAATGTGAACACATTTTATTTCTTTTCCAGGCAGCCAACTTAACCCCAATTTTGGTTTGTCTATGTCTTCCTGTTGTTTCACTAATGCCCTCTTTATGGCATACCAAGTTCTCGCAAATTCTACAATCTGTTTCAGGGCTTTAGCCATGCTGCCACAGTCTTGTGTTGGTGCCACAACTTCTTAATTATCAAATATCTACAATACCAAGTAGAAAGTTTTCATCATATAATTTTTAAAAACATGCAGCTATTTTATCTGTGTGTGACACACAGTGGCCCCATGGAGAGTGAGCGGGTGGCTCAGAAAACTAGTCCCCAAGCTTGTTGCAAGTATTTGGATGGACGCTGAAAAACTCCCAGACCCCTGTGGCCCCCAGTTTTCTCATTGGCTGAGTGGACACAGTCAGGTTGACCTGGTTGTGCACTTAATTCAGGTATGGTCAGAGTTCATCATAGGGCAATTCTCAGCTTTCAGGGTTCCCTAAGTGTTTCCTGTTAACATTATTGTTTTAATTCCCATTTTCTGTACGGATACAATTTTGGGGTTTGGCATTATATGAGTCAGGGTTTTCCAGAGCAACAGAAATGAATATAGTGTGTGTGTGTTTGCGTGACTGTATATATAGAGAGGAGGGGGGCAGAGCGAGAGAGAGACAGAAAGACAGAGCTGGAGGGCAGGCTGGAGACTAAGGGAAGGGTTAAGGCTATATAGCTCAAGTCCAAAAGCAGGCTGGAGGCAAGATTCCTTCTTCCGGGGAAACTCGGTCTTTTCTCTTAAGCATTCAACTGACTAGATGAGGCAAGTACATTGCATTGTGAAGGGTAGTCTGCTTTACTGAAGGTCTACTGATGTAAATAAATGTTAATCACATCTTTAAAAATAACTTTACAACAACATCTAGACTGGTGTTTGACCAGAAACTGGTTACGGTAGCTTAGTCAAGTTGACACATAAAATTAACCATCACAGGTGTATTTTCTCTTTTTTTTTAATTGAGGTGTAATTGGCACATACCATTTTATTGCTTTCAGCTAAATGGCATAATGATTCAATATTTGTATGTATTGCCAAATGGTGCCCATGAGAAGTCTAGTTAGCAGGCATCACAGTACAGAGTTCCAATGTTTTGTCTTAAGATGAGAACTTTTAAGATATACTTCTTAGCACCTTCCAAATATGCCACACAGTATTATTAACCATAGTCACCATGCTGTGTATGACTTATTTAGTTTATAAATGGAGGTTGTACCTTTTGACAGATCTATTATCTTTAAGGTACTTCTAGCTCTAGAATTCAGTGGTGACATGAATCTCAGAGTAAGTGTTGCCTGTGGATGAAGTACATTCACAGTCTCAAACTTTCTCCCATTTGATCTCTGTGTTCCAGTACCTTCCCAGTGCAGTTCATTCTTTAGCCTACATGGTGGGATCACCCGGTTTTCTCTTGAAATGGCAACATCCCATTTAAATTGAGTTCTGGCTCTCTTTCTTCAGTCTATGTTTTGAATGTAAAGGTGTCTAACTTTTCTATAGCCAAAGCTTTGGATACCAACTTTATTTGGGGGATGAAGTTGAGTTGCTTTGCTAGGAAACAGCCCTTCCTTAGCTTAGAAAAAAACTCAGGTATTAAGAGGGGCCTCCCTCTGGGGTATTAATTTGGTGTCTACATTTGGGTACGTCAAGTGGCATTCCCTTTGCAGTATATAAGGCTGCCTTCCTGACAGTTGGGAATGCTTAGTGGACCATGAGGGGGCAAATTTCCTTCCATTTCTACAAAGTGAACTTAGTATAGTCTTGGCTCTGTGGGGCCCTCTCCCCAGGACAACCTGTTCACATTCACATCCCACCCTTTCTACCTCAAATAAATTGAATTGACTTTTATTAAGTGCCACTACCCAACTTAGGTAATGGCAGTGAATGCTACACTTTCTGCTTTCCAAAAGTCTTGGGGAAAATACAGGCAGCCATATGAACACCTTTAGTAGTGTAGTATTTAGGAACTATAACAGGAAAATAAACATGATGCTAAGGAAGCAGGGAGGATGGAATGACTCACTGTAGCTATTGGTACAAGAATTAGAAAAAGGGTTCATGGAGGAAGTGATGTTTCACCTGGATGTTAATTATTTATGGATATTAATAATAAAGAAGAAACATCCAAAGACAGATATTTGAGAGGGCATGGCATGTTAGGAGGAAATTAAAGAGTTTAGAGAATCCGTACAGTGGGGTCTTGTATCCGGAGACAAAATAGGTTAGAGGTTAGAGTCCGCTGGTGAGGGGCAGCAAATTTCTTTCCAGATCATCATACTTAACCTTGTGGGTAATGTGCAGCCAACAAGCTTCAGTCACATCATTGTGTTCTCCACTCTTGCTCCCATATGCTCTTGTTTTTAGGCACCCTAGGTGCTTCTTCACTGGACTACCATCTGACAGACCAGAGGGTAGCCATCTCCTTCCTCAGCTCTGCTCTGCAAAGTAGCCAGACTACAGTTATCCTCTGTCTCCACTGAATCAACTCTTTCTTCCCAACTGCCTTTCACCATAATGCAGACTGTTGTTGATAGTGCCCCTAAGCTTGAACTTCTCCACATTCTGTTGCAAATGAAGTCAGGTCTTTTAGAAAGTGTTAGATGTTCCCCTGAAGAGACTGAGCTCCCTATTATGATGTCCTGGTTCTCCCCCAGGTAAAAATCTCTGAGCCCTGGCTCTGGACGTTGGGGTGGGGACAATGGTGTTCCTCTCCCTGAGTGATACCTCCGTTTTAGGAACATTCAGTAGAGAGGAGGCAGTGGTCTCAGGTATCCTTAGCTTATCTCCCCAATAATGAAATCTGTCTCATAAACCAGGCAAAAGCCAATGGGGTCCTGTTATTTTCAATAACACCATACCCAAGGGGAAGCCTCCATCCCAATGACAAGGTCTGGGTGAAAGAAAGGAGCTGTCACTTCTCAACTCCACTCACCCAGAATGTAGCCTCAGTAACAGCTGGAGGTAAGATGGAAAATGCTGATGCCTTGCCCTCCCTAGGCAGATAGCCCTCCTTCTGGGAGTTTAGGGAAGAAGGGACTCTAGGGCTGCATCAGTCTGGAGTGAAGTTTCTGTCTTGCTGATCTCAGAGTGGGGAGGGAAGAAGTGGGACAGGTTCTTATTGTTCTTACCACGTTTTAGTAGATTTTCTTGAGTAAATGTTTCTTCCTTTGCTGGATGCTCTTTGGATCATTTCCAGAGATTTTTAAGTGTTTGTTTTTAAAAGTAATTTTCACCAGTTTCTCTGGGGAGTAGGTCTGTGGAACTCACACTGCCATGCCCAAAGTGGAACGTGCTGATTGTTTTTTTATGGGAGATCTGGGGCTAGAAATTTTTGCCTTGAGGAGTTTTGAATCAGGTGAAATGGTGGCAAACCCTGAAAACCAGGCTTTTCCAGGTGGATGACAGACAAGTCAAATAGTGGTATTCTCTGTCATTTTTAAGATCTTCCTAACCCTGTCTTTCCCATCCAATAGTTTCTAGGTCTTCATAGCTAACAGGAATGTGAGACTTCTGGTTTTCAAGGGTAGCATTTAATTAGCAAGAGGGCTCTAGGTTATAGGGCAAGTTAAAATGTCACACACTTCACTGTTCTTTCCAAGATTCTACATGTTTATTGCTAGTGTTCAGAAATATTATTTGTGTATTTTATCTTGTAACCTTGAAGACTTGTTGAACACTCACTTATTATTTCTTAGAAGTTTTTATTCCTTGTTATATGTTCTATGTAAACAATTATATGTTCTATGTTCTATGTAAACAATTATATCATCTACAAATAGGGACAGTTCCTATTCAGTCTTTCTTACCATCCATCTAGCTTTTATTTCCTTTCCTAGCTTCTAACATTATGTGACTAGGAGTGGTGAGCATTGATGCTCTTGCTTTGTCTTAGATCTTACGTGGAAAGCATTCACACTTTCACTATTAAGTATGACATTTCCTGTAGGTTTCTGGTAAATGCTCCATATGAAGTTGAAGAAGTTCCCTTTTATTCCTACTTTTCTAAGAGCTTTATCATGAATGGGTGTTGAATGTCATCAAATACTTTTTCTGTATCAGTTGATAAAATCATGTGACTTTTCTTCTTTAGCTTGTTAGTATTGTGGGTTATGTTGATTACTATTTGAATATTAATTCTGTCTAGTATTACTGAGATAAACCCCATTTGGTCATTCTGTATAATTCCTTTTAAAATCTATCTCATAGGATGCCTGGGTGGCTCAGTGGGTTAAAGCCTCTGCCTTCGGCTCAGGTCATGATCTCAGGGTCCTGGGATCGAGGCCCATGTCGGGCTCCCTGCTTGGCAGGGAGCCGGCTTCCTCCTCTCTCTCTGCCCATCTCTCTACCTACTTGTGATCTGATTTCTCTCTCTGTGTCAAATAAATAAATAAAATCTTAAAAAAAAATCTCTCATATATTGCTGAATTCTAACTGCTAAAATAAGCTGCTATTTCTCTCATTGCTTTTACAAGTTTGACTGCAATGTTTCTGGGTGTGGATTTCTTTGTGTTTATCCTGTTTAGCTTTCACTCACATCTTTAATCTGTAGGTTTGTGTCTTTTGACAATTTTGGGAAGATTTGCCTATTATTTCTTCAAGGAGTTTTCAGCCCTGCTTTCTTTTTCTTTTCTTTTCTTTCTTTCTTTTTTTTTTTACATTTTTTTAAAAATTTATTTTGTGAGAGAGAGAAAGAGTGGAGGCAGAGGGAGAGAGAGAATCTCAAGCAGACTCCACATTGAACATGGAGCCCAGTGTAGGGCTAGATCTCAGAACCCTGAGATCATGATCTGAGATAAAATCAAGAGGCAAATGCTTAACCAACTGAGCCACCCAGGTGCACCCCTGCTCTCTTTCTTTTATCCTTCCAGAAGAATCATCTGATAGTGCTCTGTCTCTGTTGTTTCTATTTCTAGAGTAATTTCTGTTATTCTTTCAGTCCATGTATCCTTTCCTATGTCCCCTCCTTCTGCTGTTAAGCCCATTCCTTAAGTTTTAATGTCAGTTTTAATATTTTTCAGTCTCAAAATTTCCATTTGATTATTTTATAGTTCTATGTCCTGGCTGAGATTTTTTTTTTTTACTTTTTCATTTTTTTTCAAGTCTGTTCATATTACTCACAGAAGTACTTTTCATGATAAGTGCTTTAAAATCTTTTTTTTATTATTATGTTCAGTTAGCCAACATATAGTTAGTTTCTGATGTAATGTTAAGTGATTCATTAGCTGCGTATAATACCCAGTGCTCATCACAACACGTGACCTCCTTAATACCCATCACTCTGTTACACCATCCCCCCACCCCCTCCCTGCTGTAATCGTCAGTTTGTTTCCCAGAGTCCAGAGGCTCTTATGGTTTGTCTTCCTCTCTGATTTCTTCCCATTCAGATTTCCCTTCCTTCCCCTAAGATTGTCTCCACTATTCCTTATATTCCAAATATGAGTGAAACCATATGATAATTGTCTTTATCTGTTTGACTTATTTCACTTAGCATAATCCCCTCCAATTCCATCCATAAAGACGCAAATTGTAGGTAGTCATCTTTTTGATAGCTGAGTAATATTCCATTGTATATATGAACCACATCTTCTTTATCCATTCATCTGTTGAAGGATAGCTCAGCCCTTCCATGGTTTGGCTATTGTTGCTGCTATGAACAATGAGGTGCATGTGCCCCTTCTTTTCACACATCTATATCTTTGAAGTAAATACCTAGTAGTGCAATTGATGGGTCATAAGGTAGTTCTATTTTCAATGTCTTGAGGAACTTGTTATACTGTTTACCAGAGTGGTTGTACCAGCTTGCACTTCCACCAAAAGTATAAAAAGGTTCTCCTTTCTCCACATCCTCACCAATACTTGTTGTTTCCTGTTGTTAATTTTTTTGCCATTCTAACTGGTGGAAGGTGGTATCTAATTGTGGTTTTGATAGGTATTTCCCTGATGGCTAATGATATTGAACATTTTTTCATGTGTCTGTTAGCCATTTGTATGTCTTCTTTGGAAAAGTGTCTGTTCACATCTCCTGCCCAGTTCTTGACTGGATTATTTGGTTTTTGGGTGTTGAGTTTAGGAAGTCCTTTTTTTTTTTTTTAAGATTTTATTTATTCATTTTAGAGAGAGAGGGAGAGAGTGCACAGGCAGGGGGATAGGCAGAGGTAGAGGACGAAGCAGACTCCCCACTGAGCAGGGAGCCCAATATGGGACTTGATCCCAGGAACCTGGGATCATGACCTGAATGGAACAAAAGCAGATGGCTTAACCATCTAAGCCACCCAGGGGCCCCAGAGAAGTTCTTTATAGATCTTGGATACCAGCCCTTTATCTGAAATGTCATTTTAAAATATCTTCTCCAATTCCATGCTTTGCCTCTTTTGTTGGCTTTTTCCTTTGCTGTGCAAAATCTTTTTAAAGTCTCAAAAGTTCATTTTTGCTTTTGTTTCCCTTGCCTTTAGAGACATGTCTTGAAATAAGTTGCTGTGGCAGATGTGAAGGCATTACTGCCTATGTTCTCCTCTATAATGTTGATGGATTCCTGTCTCACATTGTGGTCTTTATCCATTTTGAGTTTATCTTTGTGTTTGGTGTAAGATAATGATCCAGTTTCATTATCTTGTATGTGGTTGTCCAATTTTCCCAGCACTATTTATTGAACAAACACTCTTTTTTCCATTGGATATTCTTTCCTGATTTGTCAAAGATTAGTTTACCATAGAGTTGGGGGTCCACTTCAAGGGTCTCTATGCTGTCCTATTGATCTATGTGTCTGTTTTTGTGTCAATACCATGCTGTCTTGATGATCACAGCTTTGTAGTATAGCTTGAAGTCAGGCATTGTGATGTTCCCTGCTTTGGATTTCTTCTTCATTTGTGGTCTTTTCTGGTTCCATACAAATTTTAGGATTGCTTTTTCCAGCTCTGTGAAAAATATCAATGGTGTTTTGATAGGGATTGTATTGAAAGTGTAGATTGCTCTGGGCAGCATAGACATTTTCACAATGTTTATTCTTCCAGTCCATGAGCATGGAATATTTTCTCAACTCTTTGTGTCTTCCTCCATTTCTTTCATAAATGTTCTGTAGTTTCTAGAGTATAGATCCTTTACTTCTTTGGTTAGGTTTATTACAAGATATCTTATGGTTTTTGGTGCTATTGTAAATGGAGTTGATTCCTTAATTTCTCTTTCTTCAGTTACATTGTTAATGTATAGAAAAGCAACTGATTTCTGTGCATTGATTTTGTATCCTGCCACATTGCTGAATTACTGTATGAGTTCTAGTAATTTGGGGGTGGAGTCTTTTGGGTTTTTCACATAAAATATCTGTCATCTGCAAAGAGGGGCAGTTTGACTTCTTCTTTGCCAATTTGAATGCCTTTTATTTCTTTTTGTTGTGTGATTGCTGAGGCTAAGACTATGTTGAGCAATAGTTGTGGGAGTGGGCATCCTTGTTGTGTTCCTGACCTTCAGGGAAAACCTCTCAGTTTTTCCCCATTGAGAATGATATTTGCTGTAGGCTTTTCATAGATGGCTTTTGTGGTATTGAGGTGTGTTCCCTCTACCCTATACTTTGAAGAGTTTTAATTAGGAAAGGGTGCTGTATTTTGTCAAATGTTTTTTCTGCATCAATTTAGAAGATCATATCATTCCTGTCTTTTCTTTTATTAATGTCCTCTATCATGTTGATTGATTTCCAAATGTTGAACCACCTTTGCATCCCAGGAGGAAACTCCAACTGGTTGTGGTGAATAATCCCTTTAATGTACTGTTGGATCCTATTGGCTAGGATCTTGTTGAATATTTTGGCATCCATGTTCATCAGGGATACTGGTCTGTAATTCTCTTGAATTGGTCTTGTAATTCTCTCTCTTTTTTTTAATTTTATTTTTATTATTTGCCCAAGGGGTACAGGTCTGTGAATCATCAGGCTTACATCTTTCACAGCATTCACCAAAGCACAAAACCTCCCCAATGTCCATAACCCATCCACCCTATCCCTACCCTCCCACCCCCCAGTAACCCTCAGTTTGTTTTATGAGATTAGAAGTCTCTTATGGTTTGTCTCCTTCCCCATCCCATCTTGTTTCATTATTTTTCCCTCCCTACCCCCCACAACCCCCCACCCTGCCCCTCAAGTTCCTCATATCAGAGAGATCATATGATAATTGTCTTTCTCTGATTGACTTATTTCGCTCAGCATAATACCCTCCAGTTCCATCCATGTCGTTGCGAATGGCAAGATTTCGTTTCTTTTGATAGCTGCATAATATTCCATTGTATATATATACCACATCTTCTTTATCCATTCATCTGTTGATGGACATCTAGGTTCTTTCCATAGTTTGGCTATTGTGGACATTGCTGCTATAAACATTCGGGTGCACGTGCCCCTGAGGAACACTACCTTTGTGTCTTTAGGATAAATACCCAGTAGTGCGATTGCTGGGTCGTAGGGTAGCTCCATTTTCAACTTTTTGAGGAATCTCCATACTGTTTTCCAGAGTGGCTGCACCAGTTTGCATTCCCACCAACAGTGTAGGAGGGTTCCCCTTTCTCCGCAACCTCGCCAACATCTGTCATTTCCTGACTTGTTGATTAGTCTTGTAATTCTCTTGATGGGGTGTTTTTCTGGTTTGGGGATCAGGGTAATGCTGGCCTGATAGAACGAGTTTGGAAGTTTTCCTTCCATTTCTTCCTTCCTTCCTTCCTTCCTTCCTTTCTTTCTTTCTTTCTTTCTTTCTTTTTTGAAACAGCTTCAGTAAAATAGGTATTATTTCTTCTTTAAATGTTTAGTAGAATTCCCCTGGTAAGCCAGATAGCCCTAGACTCTTGTTTTTTGGGAAGGTTTTTGATTACTGCTTCTATTTCCTTACTGGTTATTGATCTGTTGAGATTGTCTATTTCTTCCTGTTACAGTCTTGGTAGTTTATAAGTTTCCAGGAATGTATCCATTTATTTCAAATTGCTTAATTTGTTGGCATATAGTTGCTGGTAATAATTTCTAATAATTGTTTCTATTTCCTTGGTATTAGTCATGATCTCTCCCCTTTCGTTCATGATTTTATTAATGTGGGTTGTTTCTCTTTTGGATAAGTCTGGCCAGAGGTTTATCAATCTTTTTATTAATTCTTTAAAAGAGCCAGCTTCTAGTTTTACTTATCTGTTCTACTGTTTTTCTGGTTTCTAGTTCATTGATTTCTGCTTTAATTATTATTTCTCTTCTCCTGCTTTGTTTAGGCTTTATTTGCTGTTCTTTCTCCAGTCCCTTTAGGTGTAAGGTTAGCTTGTGCATTTTAGATTTTTCTACTTTTTTGAGAGAGGCTTGGATGACTATTTCCCTCTTAGGATCACCTTCGCAGTATCCCATAGGTTTTGAACCAATGTGTTTTCATTTTCATTGGTTTGCATGAATTGTTTAAGTTCTTCTTTAATTTCCTGGTTGACCCAATCATTCTTTATCAGGATGCTCTTTAACTTCTAAATGTCTGCGTTCCTTCCAAATTTCTTCTTTTGGTTGAGTTCCAGTTTCAAAGCATTGTGGTCCGAAAATATTCAGGGAATAATCTCAATCTTTTGGTATTGGTCGAAACCAGATTTGTGATCCAGTATGTGGTCTATTCTGGCAAAAGTACCATGTGCATTCAAGACGAATAAGTATTCTGTTGTTTTAGGTTAGAATGTTCTGTATATATCTATGAAGGCCCTCTGGTCCAGTGTGTCCTTCAAACTTCTTGTTTCTTTGTTGATCTTCTGCTTAGATGATCTGTCGCTGTGAGTGGAGTGTTGAAGTCACCTACTATTAATGTATTATTATCAATCTGTTTCTTTATTTTGGTTATTAATTGGTTTATATAATTGACTGCTCCCATATTGGGGGCATAGAGTTTTACAATTGTTAGATCTTCTTGTTGGGTAAACCCTTTAAGTATGATATAGTGTCCCTCTACATCTCTTACTATAGCCTTTTGTTTAAAATCTAATTTTTCTGATATGAGGATTGCTACCTCAGCTTTCTTTCAAAGTCGATTAGCATGGTAAATGTTTCTTCATCCCCTCAGGTTCAATCTGGAGGTGTCTTTAGGTTCAAAATGAGTCTTGTAGAGAGTATATGGATGGGTCCTGCTTTTTTATCCAGTCTGAAACCCTGTGTCTTTTGATGGCAGCATTCAGCCCATTTTCATTCAGAGTAAATATTGAAAGATATGAATTTAGTGCCATTGTATTATTGCCTGAAAAGTCTCTGTTTCTATAGATTTTCTCTGTTTCTTTCTGCTCTATGTGACTCTTTGAGTCTCTCTTCACTTACAAAGTCCCCTTTAATATTTCTTGCAGGGCTGGCTTGGTGGTCACATATTCTTTCAGTTTCTGCCTGTCCTAGAAGATCTTTTTCTGTCCATCCATTCTGAATGACAGCCTTTCTGGATAAAGTATTCTTGGCTGCATGTTCTTTCCATGTAGTACCCTGAATATGTCTTTCAAGCCCCTTCTGGCTTGCCAGGTTTCTGTGGACTGGTCTGATGTTATTCTGATGTTCCTCCCTCTGTATGTTAAGAACCTCCTCTCTCTAGCTACTCACAGGATGGTTTCTTTGGCTGTAAAATTTGCAAGCTTCACTACTATATGTTAGGGTGTTGATCTATTTTTATTGATTTTCGAGAGGTGTTCTCTGCCTCTTGGACTCAAATGCTTGTTTCCTTCCCCAGATTAAGGAAGTTCTCATCTATGATTTGCTCAAATATACCTTCTAGTCTCTTCCTCCACCCCCTCAGGAATCCCAATAATTCTGACACTGGAATGTTTCATGGCATCATTAATCTCTCCAATCCTTTTTTCATGTGCTTTTAGTTGCCTATCTCTATTTCCTCAACTTCCTTCCTTTCCATCAGCTTATTTTCTAGGTCATTGATTCTCTCTTCTACCTCATTTATCCATAGCATTTTTAAGTTCGGCCTGATTAGATCTCATTTGTTCCTTTAGAGATTCTGTATTGTTACTAATGCTTTTTTCAAGCCTATCTAATGGCTTTATGATTGTTATCCTGAATTCTATCACTAACACCTTGCTTATATCCATATCCATTAGTTCTGTGGCAGAGGACACTGTCTCTGGTTCTTTTCTTTGTTGAGAGTTCCTCCTCCTAGTCATTTTGTTGAGGGATGATTGAGTGAGTGAGCAGAGTTCAAAATAGCAACCATGACCCAAGTGAGATGCACCCTAGCAAAATCCAGAGTGGTCAAAAGCTACCATCAAAACACAAAGCCAAAATGAAACACAAGAAAATTTTTTAAAAATTTTAAATGGGGTAGGAGGAGGGTGACTATAATCTTGAAGCATGGACAAAGCACGGTGTTCCAGTTGTTCCTGGGTGTATTTTGGTCTGTGTGTTAGAAGACATCCTAAAATTGCAAGGAAAGTAAAATATATATATATATATATATATATATATATATATATATATATATATATATATATA